>VYZS01056279.1:10397-41475 GCA_013400695.1 Neodrepanis coruscans | reverse complement strand
AAAAAAAAAAAGTGTGTCATTTCTGCATTCATTAACCTAAAAAATAGAACCGTGTCTATCAATGTAGTCACAACATACAGTTAACTGAAACAGCAACGTTTAATGACTATTCATTTTCTAAATAACTACAGGGTGAATGTTTTTCACTTTTCCCAGACAGTACAAGTCTTAAAATCCCTATTGTCAAATTTCATTTTGATTTGCAAGGATAAAGGGGAACAGAAATACAAATAAAAACAAATATTGATGACAAATGACAACCATTTTGCAAGACTAGAAAAAAAGTTTATTTTCCAAGTCTTTAGAAATACTTTTCTTTTTTACCATCTGACCATTTTCATGAGCGTAAGAGAGTTGTGTATTTGTCGTAGGGTGAAAATGAAAGTAAAACTGGTCTTTTTTCCTGCTGCGAGGGCTGGAGGCGCACCTGGGGCTGCGCGTGGGCCGCGGGCTGGGGGCGTGCCTGGGGCCGCGGGCGCCTGGGGGCTGCGGACGCGTGCANTTTGTGATCACGTCTTTTCTTGATTATTCTTTTTTTCTCGGAGGGGTGGACTTCTCTCTCTCGGGATTGCATTTTTTTCTCGTGATTTCCTGGGGGTCGGGCTTCTTCCTCGGGGGTCGTTTTTTTTTCCCTTGTGGGTTTTTTTTTCTTTTCCCTCAGGGGCGGGTGGACTGGCTATTATCTGCGGCTATTGCCCGGGTTTAAAGACCACATCTCTTCCATCAGCACTGAAATCCCTTCCTGGGGGCTAAAGGGAAGGGGAGGGGGGCTCACGGTTTCTAACTGTCTTGAGTGTTTTTCTTCAGAAAAGCCGAGCGGAGGCTTGCGCTGCTGGGGGTCCTCAGGTCGGTCGCGGGCCTTCTCTAATTATCCTGGCGTCTCTTCGGGAGCCCCAGAGAGAGATCAGCACTATTCCAGAGCGTTCTTACCCCAACACGGGCCCTGGGAAGCTTAATTTGTCTGTTTTGTTGCACTTTATTGTCAGGTTTTCAGTGTGTGTGAAATAAACTGTGATATTTGTGTGTTTTCTTTCTTTTTTGGGGTGTGTGTGACTTCTTTCGGACATCTCTTGTCAGAATCACTAATTTTGTGGTAAATCCACGACAGTATTCTTGTTATTATATATATGTAAAAGCCATAAAGACAGGAGCTTCAAAAATATTTTATCACTATGAATAACATAGTACCTCAGTTAAGCTTTTTTTTGCATGAGCTTTGAAAGAGGTTACATTATTTATTTTCATGACCAGGGTGGTCTTCCTTAAGTAAACTAAGTTGCTAGTTACATGTTCAGCTAAAAAGTAATATATGTCCCCAGATCATTTCACTTTTCATTATGCCATCCTTCGCCATAATTTTTAATAAACTTTGTGTTTATTTTTCCTTTTTAATTTTAAAGAATAAAAAAATAATTGTTTCATACAAAATATAATAACTATCTGTGAATGAGTTTATATTACACTGTAATTTTTACAAAAGTAGTGTTACAGAGAGGAACATAGTGGAATACTGATGTAGATATAATTGGCGCCTAGCTTGACATGGTTATTTCCTACAGCGTAATATACTGCAAGTTCCAATGGTAAAGGTGGAGTTTTTTGTGGGTTTTTTTTATTATTATTTAATTTTATTTTGTTGCATGCTTTTTGTTTTTGTTTAAACTTTACCTCTGAGAAAGAGACAGTAGAACAAATTTTCATTCCTTGTAAAGCCTCCCAACTTCAGAAACTGAGTGTCATTAACAGTGATAGGAGAACCCTTCAATAAAAGAATTATCAGTTGAAGCTTACAACATAAAACCTCTCATTTATTGTCTTTTTTTTTTTTTTCATTATACTCGGCTCTTGTTTCAAATCCATTACAAACAATCACATTTCAAAAAAACCTTTCGATTGTCCTGTCATTCTCACTCTAGCCTCGTGGCCTGCCGTAGCACTGCATGTTTTCACACAAAACGTTAATGCACTCTCTAAGAGTCTCAACCCCTAGTATACATGCCCAGGTAATCCCGTTCATACATGCATACATACATATGGTTTGTATTCTCAAGCTTTGAGATTTTTTCTGGTCTATCCGTATACTTCTGTAGCTGTATGATTTCCTAATGATATAAAATTTCTGACTCATATTGATCCTACCTCCTACTGCCCTTCATTACATCCTTGGAGATCAGCGTGCTCCTCTTAGAATATATTAGTCATTCATTACTAACACCATAAAAGCCCTGAAGTCATAGAATAGTCTTTCTTTTTACCTTTCTGTTCTCTCACTATTAATAGATAACTCCCAGCTGCTATTTCATTTTTCTTCTGTCATGAAAGCTGTAACTACATGATTAAAATGGTGTGCAGCTCTAAAACTACTATCAATTACACTAATTAAGGTCAAATAGAATGGAACAGCACTCTTTGTGGAAAACAATGTAGGCAATGTAAACCTCTATTAATTTAAGAGCATCATATGTACATATGACAATTTCTACACATTGTATTATTAATTATTCTTAGGTAGTCCCTTATAATCACATCTCTAAGATGTATTTTGCTTTTTTTCTTCTTAGAACAAAAAACCCAGCAGGAGATAATTTATTTAACCCGGTAGATAGAAATGACCCCTTTTTATTAGAAAAATTATTTTCTTCAGTTTTGTTTGTACTTAAAGAAAGCTCATTATGAATTTTCAACATTTGCCTTCCCTGCAGCTACAGAGAGGCTAACAAGCCAAGGAGAATTCAGTATAAGAAACATGTTCTAGCTTGGTCTAAAATCTAGTTTTACAATGAAAAATGAATGTTTCCTCTCAGCAACTGTCCCTCAGTACTGTCTATCTGAAAGAAAACTGTATGAAATTACACCTAGTAGAAAATAGAAACATATATTCTAAGAGAATTTTTGAAGGAAATGAATGTTCTTATTTCTGTTTTCAATCATGCAAATTATTTTTATTAAGAGAGAGAAGGAAGTATCTGGAATTTGATTCAAGAATTTAAAAAAATAAACCACCAAACAATACAACCTTAAATATTTCAAATTATTTCTTAAAAATAACATGCAATAACATGTCTCCTCATGTGCAGTCATGTTTGAGTAAACAGTCATTCTGCTTAACCAGTAGGGAACTGCAAGGAAGACATTTTTCATTTTAAAGAATACGCAGGACTGGAACATGTTTCCTGTGTTGGTATGAGCACTGTTCAGTCCCAACCATCACAGTGTATTGTTGTTTTCTTGCATGTCTTGGAGTAGGGTTCTTGAAGGCAGTTGAAGGAAATTATTCATCATGGAAAGTCAGCATGCACTGAGAATATCATCCTTGAACAGATATAATCTTGATGAACATTTCTTTAACTATGAACCATTGCTAGTTCCAAGTACAATCCAGTGTTACACAACAGAAAATAAGAAAATACCACATAGGATTCCCTTCTTTTTTAAGCTTTTGAAGCATAATCATTGCCTCCTTATGAGTGTCTCTAATGCTTCAAGGTGTTGAATAATGCATACAGAAAGAAAATGAGGGTGAGGGGTTTAAAAGAGCTGCTTGAGAGAATAAAGGATCATAGGCAGCGACAACGCCTCATTATGAAACATTGCAGACAAAACGTTCCATATTTAAATTATTCAGACTAGGCAGGTGTTGTAATTAAAAGCAGTTACTATTCCTCCCTGATTACTTCCCAAAGAACTTTTCTTAATGAAAAACATAATTTCATTAAAATATTTTTAGTGATCAAAAATTTAGAAATGTCTCTTTTAAATTTCTTCAAAATGACCTCTAATTAACTTATAATGACATTCCACTCATAAGAGATATTTTGGTACACAATGAGAGCTTCAAACTAAATTTTGACACCATCTCATTTAATCTACAAAGTCACAACTGAATTTAAACAACTAAGAGCTACACTGGTTTAAATCAACTGGGGATTTAGCCTCACCTAGCTTGAAGAAAATAAGTGCCATTTTGTTATTGATTATGTGTTCCTTAACACCTTGAGGCAAAGCTAAGTAAAATGGTTGGGAATTTTTTACACTACTTCTGTAGATTTAATAGCAGGCCTTCATATGATAGAGCTTATTTCTAACTTTTTTTTTCCCGTGTCCCACTCTGCTCTGCACTGGTATGGCTTAATCTCAAATCCTGTGTGCAGTTTATATAAATATAAAATATAAATATAAAAAAGATATAAAGCTACTAGAGAGCATCTAAAGAATAGCTACAAAAATAGTGAAGGGTCTAGAAAGCCATTCAGGGAGTCTGTGATGTTACTCAGTCTGTTAAGCCCAGATAAGAGACTGAGGGGAGACCTCATTGCAGTTACAACTTCCTTGTGAGCGGAAGTGGAGGGACAGGCACTGATCTCTTCTCTATGGTGGCTGGTGACAGGACCTGAGGGAATGGCCTGAAGTTGTGTCAGGAGAGATTTAGGTTGGATATTAGAAAAAGGGGTTTGGGTTGGACACTGGAACATGCTCCCCAGGGAAGTGATAACAGCACCAAGGCTGACAGACTTGAAGTGCTTGGACAATGCCCTCAGGCACATGGTGTGATTCCTGGGGCTATTCTGCACAGGGCCAGGAGCTGTCCTTCAATGGTCCTAGCAGGTGTCTTACAGATCAGGGTATTCTGTGATTCTCATGTAGAATTTTCTATTCTTGAGGTTGAACTAGATGACCCATTGTGGTCCCTTTCAGCCACATTCCTCTGTGATCCTGTGATTCTGTTATTCTACTATTCTGTTATTCTTTTCTAGTGAGAAGTCATTTAGGAATTTAGTCACAAATGTAGTCACAAATTTCAGTCACAAATTAGTTTTCTGTCATGCCAGCAATGACATTTTCTATCAGTTTCATGATGATAATGATCCTATGGCAAGAGAAATAATGAATGACAAATAGATCATAAGTGTAGAAGTTGACCAATGGACTGGAATGACATCTTTGAGGTCTGAAATATGAAGTAAACAAACATTTTAACCAGCTCATAAAACAGCTTTAAGAGTTATCTGCAGTTTTCAGTATATCCACAAAAGCCATTTTATATCAAGTGCTAAATTTAGTTCATGTTAATAATTTTATGACAAATGAATACGTAAAAGGAAAAAAAAACCCAAACAACCATCTTGTCAGTAAGCATACTGCTAAGTAACGTAAAGATTGGTTTGTTTGGGGGTTTTGTTTGTTGCGTGTGGTGTTTTTTATGNCCTTATCCCTATCCCTTTCCCTTTTCTTTTCGAGACATCATTTATATCTACTTTGGAAGCTCACAAAAGTCAGATGGTTTTGGTTGGTTTATATTAAGGTTGTTGTTTTGCTGTTCTTTTTTTCTCCTAGGGGGTCTTCTGTTGGACTGTACCTATCTAACAATTGCACACAAATAAGCTGAGAAAACTATAATGGCAAATCTCATTTGTATGCACAGTGTTAATATAAAGTTTGTTTAAATGCTTTGGTTGGACTTAGGCAATTCATAGACTTTGTTCTTACCTTTTGCCACAGGGATGAATTACAGCCTCACTGCAAATTTGATTGTGTACCGAGAGTATGTGTGAGGAAAGCTGTGTAGCTAGAGGCTCAAAGTGCACCTTGCTGAGACAAAACACATATGGGATAGAAAGGGGACACTGGGGCCCACACTAATGCATTAGATAGCAATTAATTATTTAAAATAACATGTTTCTTAACAGGTTACTGTTTCAGACCTTTCACAGAAATGAAGAAATGATGGCAAGGAAATGTAATAAAGAATTCTCTCATTTTAATAAAAAATTAAGATAAACTGGTTTAAACTGTTAATTTTATTGAAGGAGACAAAGCTGGGTTCAGCAATTCAGGACACAGAAAGAAAACCTAGATATGAAGATTACTTCTGAAGTCAAAGAAAGATAGCAAAGGTCATATTGGTTATTAATTTCAGAAAAGAAAAGATAAAATAGGATTTAAATTTTATTAATTTACCCCAAAGCAGATGAAGTGGAATATGTGAGTCATTAAATTCAATAAGGAAACTCAGAATAGATAATATTTATATAGCTTTGTAACTTAAAGTGAGGCAGAAAATAAAAAACACAGAAAGACTAATTATTAACTGAATCCAAGGGAAGGTTATATCATAAGGTATACTTCAGAATCCTTTCAGGAATTTATTCAGATTAAAGCAAGGTTAATGTGGAAAATGTGAGTCTATGTTTTGTTTTAGTAGCATGGGGGCAAAAGCCTAGTAAATATGGAGCAGGCGAGCACCTAGTCATGAAGTCAGAATAGTCAAACAGTGGTCTGCTTCCACATTACTTCAAGCATCTCCTCTATTGCATTGCTTAAATAGGAAGAAAGTATGTTTCACTGTGGCATAGAGGGCACGCCCTCAAAAAGCAGAAAATTCACTGACCCAGCAATATATATAGGGGACAATTTTAAAATTTTTGTGTCTAAGAAAGATATGCTTTATACAATATGTTGGGCTTGTATGGTCAGGTTTTGGTAAGTGGGGCAGGGGGCTACAAGGGTGGCTTCTGTGAGAAGCTGCTCCATATCTGATAGAGCCAATTGCACACAGCTCCTGATGGACTTGATACTGGCCAAGGTCGAGCCAATCAGAAATTATAGCAACACCTCTGTGATAACTGTCCTGGTTTAGGACAATATTAAGTGTTCATCAACAGATGAGAGACATATAAAAAAGGCAGCGGTTTATTGAATATATGGGGTGGGTGTGAATATGGATGGGTGTATGGATGTGGATACGAATGAAGTGATATGAATTTGTTATTGAAGTGGTGAACCAAAGAAAAAACACACAAACCAATAATCAATTTCCTTGGAAACACAGTTGTCCCTTATGCCCTCTGGCAGTTGTGATATGCTGTGGTGTAGGAGCTGCAGTGACTCCTCCAGGCAGTGGGGGGCACTCGGGAGCACAGGGGGGTGTAGTGACTCCCTCCCAGCCAGCAGGGGCGCTGTGTATTGGTGGGGAAGGAGCCTGGGAAGGGAAGGACCATATGTGAGCAAAATGACAGGTCCTGAGGCCAGGGAGAAGCCCCCGTGGTGGGGATGTGCCTTCGGAACTCTGTTCAGGGACTGAGAGGGACTGGAGACCCCCCAGGAACACAGGGGAAGGCTTAGACATGGGAGCACATGAACCCAGATCTTCGATGGAGAAAACTGCAGCGAGCCCACCGGCCGTGACATCTGTGGAGGCCTCAGCAGCTGGAAATGGTGAGTGGTGATGTCAGGTATTGGCAGGAGAAAAGTCCGGGCGGCGTAGGTGGTGCCAGAGTTCCTCTGCAACCAGCGTTGGGGAGAGGGGTCTGTGCTGCCACTTGCTCGTGTCCCGCACAAAAGAGAGAGAGAGGGCAGGCCCACTGGTTCTCTTGTAACCTCAGTCTACCTTCCCAGAGTTCTCTGTGTGGTTTGGGCAATCTCTGCCCCTTTTCCCAGGCACCTCCCAACCACAGGGACCCATAGGAGATCAAGGAAAAAAGGTATCCTCTCCCCAGCTCAGCCCAGCAGGGACAGCTGCAGGGAGGGGACGTGACTCTCTGTAGTTTCTGGTGAAATGGGCTCTCACTGTTCTGACCCAACAAGTCCTGGGCAGGTCACATCTGGCCTCAAAACTCCCTGTGCCCTGCCCCTGACCCCCAAGCCCAGCCAGGCACCCAAAACCAGGGCTGTCCCATCCCCATCCCCTGCCTCGCCAGTCTGAGCAGAGGAAAGGAATTATTTTTCTTTCTGTCTTCCTCTCCAGTCCCCCAACCCACCACAATAACATATTTAAGAAGTAAAAATAGCTATTGCTCAGATACAACCGCGGCTAGGGAAGAGCCAAACTACGTGAGAACAGCCCTGCAGACGCCAAGGTCAGTAGTGAAGGAGAGGAAGGACATGCTCCAGTCACCAAAGTGGAGGTTCCCCTGCAGCCTGTGGTGAAGACCGTGATGGAGTAGCTGTGCCCCTGCAGCCCATGGAGGAGCACAAGGGTGCAGAGATCCACCTGCAGCCCATGGAGGAGGCCATGCTGGAGTAGGTGGATGCTTGAAAGAGGGCTGTGAACCAGTGGGAAACCCATGCTGGAGCAGGATCCTTGCAGGGACCTGTTGACTGTGGAAAGAGAAGCCTACCCTGGAACAGGTTTCCTGGTAGGACTTGTGACCACATTGAGGACCCACACTGGAGCAGGCTGCACCTGAAGGACCGCACCCTGTGGAAGAGTGACCCATGTTGGAGAAGTCCATGGAGAACTGTTGCCTGTGGGATGGACTCATACTGGAGAAGTTCATGGAGGTCTGTGTCCCATGGGAAGGACCCCACGCTGGAGCAGGAAAGGGATCTTCTCCCTGATCAGCCACAGGAACAACATGTGATGAACTGATCATAACCCCCATTCTGTGTTTCCTTGCACCACTGTGGGGGAGGAGGTAGAGCCTCGGAAGGAAGGAGAGGAGAGGGAAGGTGTTTTCAAGATTTATTTTACTTCTTATTATCCTGCTCTGATTTTGGTAGAAATAAATTTATTTAATATCCCAAATCTATTTTGCCCATGATGGTGATCTATGCATGATCTCTCCTTACCTCAATCCATGAACCCTTCGTTATATTTTCTCTCCACTGTCCAATTGTGGAGGGGAGTGA
This sequence comes from Neodrepanis coruscans, assembly GCA_013400695.1. Classification (NCBI taxonomy): domain Eukaryota; kingdom Metazoa; phylum Chordata; class Aves; order Passeriformes; family Philepittidae; genus Neodrepanis; species Neodrepanis coruscans. Next base: position 32,847 of record VYZS01056279.1, on the reverse strand, counting down.
CTTTGATGGGTGCCTGGAATCCAGGTAGGGTCAACCTACTACACACAAAGAAACAAAAAATTTATTTCATAAAACTAATTACAAGCCAGAGAAACAAACAAAAAAAAATTAATACTAAAATAGTAGATTATATAATTTCATAGAACCAAAGAAAGTGTTACAAATTTGAAACAGCAGAGAATTATGCTATTAGGTACTAATGTACAAAAATAACTTATTGCAGTGGCTTATAGAAATAAGCAACAAGAGAGAAAAACCTATAGCAATGGTCTAGCATAGGATGCAAGTCCTATGTTGTTTTTTGGTATTTCTCACAGAGTTTGCTTCTGAGAAAATTTCAGTTTTATGCAGAATAACATAACAAACACTGCACTAGATATCCCACTGTCTACCTCAGCAAATAAAAATATATATTTGTTCAGAAAAAAAATCTATTAAAATCTCAGCCTCATGATTGAAAAATAAACACATTGTGGAGAATTCTCACCTCAGAAAGCACACATACTCTCACAGTCCTGCTGGTGAAAATAGCTATTTACTTTTGTTTTTTCTCCCTTGATGTTTCTTAGGTAATATTGAGACAATAAAATATTTTATTGATTACCATTCTTCCTGTGCTTCATCTACAAGTTCAAGATCTAGATGCAATTTATGCTCATACTCCCTAGAATTACAATGACTAGGATTATTTTAGATCACAGTTTAGTTTTTAAGCACACATCAAAAGGGAAAACAAGCAAAACACACATCCTTTGCAAAGCTTTTTAATTGCTATTTAGTTAGTTTGTGTGTAGGACAGAAGCACGTAAAATAACAGAGCCAGACAGTATCAAAAAGTGAGTTGCTGTTCACCTCCTTCTTTACCAATTTTTCAAATTAAATTATTCATTCTATTTAGTTGACTAATAATATTACATTTTTAATACATTTAACAAACACTGTTGAAGCTGTACTTTTCTAGTGCAAGTCTTTATAGACAATATTGTTCACAGTCCTGTTGTTTGTTAAGATCTGACTTCCTTGGACTGTTTTTCCAACTGTTTCTTATTTTCAGAATGTCAGACAAAATCCAGTATCCCTACAAGTAAGATTAAGGGTCACTTACTTTGTTGAGGTTCGTCACATAAAGACATTGTTTAATTCCATGTTTGGAATGGAACATGAATGGAAAAAATGTCTATATTGTGGAGGGAACAATGTAAGGGTGGACTAAGAAAAATAGTCTTGGATAACATTCAAAAGGTGCTATTTTGCCTTAGTGTAAAGGATTAAAATCAATTGCCAAAATATCCAGTCCTACTTGTGAAGGCGGTTGTCATGATTTAGTGCCAACTGGCAACTAAGCCTCACAGAGTCACTCACTCACTTGCTCTCACACAAATGGAATGAGAAAGAGAATTGGAAGAGCAAAAGTGAGAAAATTTCTGGCTTGAGACAAGACATTTTAATAGGTGAAGCAAAAGTCACACACACAGAAAAAACAAAACAAGGAATTTTCTCACCACTTCCCATGGGCTGATAGTTGATCATCCACCCTCAAGAATGCAGGGTTTCACCACATATAACAGTGTCTTGGAAAGACAAGCACCATCTCCATCACTCTAAACTTTCCCCCCTTCCTCCTTCTTCCCCCAGTGTTATATGTTGAATATGATGCCATATGATAGGGAATATCCCTCTGGTCAGTTAAGTCAGCTCTCATGGCTGTGTCCCCTACCATCAACTTGTGTACTGCCAACCATCTTGCTGGTAGAGAGAGAAGCAGAAAAGGACTTGGTGCTGTGATCAGTGCTCAGCAATAACAAAAACATCTCTATATTATCAGCACTGTTTTCAGTACAAATTCGAAACACGGCACCATACTAGCCACTGTGAAGGAAACTCTACCCCAGCCCAAACCAGTACAGTGGCCTATGGTATCAGAGAGATCTGCACTGGGATGATAAGTAACTTGTAAAATGAGGTTTTGGTTAGGTGAGGTTTAATTTGGATGCTAGGAAAAGGTTTTTCACCCAAGGGCTTGCTGGGCACTGGAACAGACTCCCTAGCCTAGTGGTCACAGCACCAAGCCTGACAGAATTCAAGAAGAGTTTGAGCAACACTCTCAAGTGTATTTTTGGGGTTATCCTGGGCAGAGCCAGGAGTTGGACTCAGTGATCCTTATGTGTCCCTTCCAAGTAAGGAGAGTCTATGATTCTATGGTTCTATGATCATTAGAGACTGTGGCCCTCTGTGCCTCAGTCAGATGGGTCTCAAATGGCAAAGATCAAATGCAGGTGCTTGTACTTAACCAGCTGAATTATTCCCAATGGTCTGAATAATCACTAAAGGAATTATTCAATTCTTTGAACATAAAAATATTCTACTATCTTTGATACTCTGGATAATCTGCCTGGCCTGCAGACCTTGGATGAGGAGGGTGCAGGTCTCCTGTAGCTCCAGTGCTCACCTGTCGCTTCTCAGATAGGAGACTCCAGCTACATTAACATGTTATTTCAGGTACCCTTGGCCATCTCAATTAATATTAAACAACTATTGTATTTAGACAACTGTTTCTGTCCATAGATACCTAGCTTAAATCAAATCGAATTTATTTCTAGGCTCTAGTGACTTCATTGATTAGCTCTGCCTTGATTATAAAATGAGATAACTAACTCATACGTAGATACCTGAATTTGTGAGTGTTAATCTAGAACTGAATCCCATATATAGCAGAGCATTACCATTTTAAATAATATAGACAGATTTAATCTAGCAGGCTAATTGAAATTCTCCCCAGAATTCAGCTATTTTGTGCAGAGTGGTTTGACCAGCCCCAATTACTGCAACTGTTCTAAAACTTAAGATGTTATCATTTTAATGGACTACTTAATAAAGCAGTGGTTATTGTTGTATCTTGTATATGCTTTTCAATCTACATGAAACTGTATGTCTGCTTTACTGAATATTAATTCTAAAGACATTAACCCTTTAAGAGGACAAACAAATTTCATCTTGGTGTTATAACATTCAAAACATTATCTCTGCTGGCAGAAAATTAAAATTTTGTCATAAAGTCATAGAATCATAGAATGTTTAGGACCAGAAGGGCCTTTGAAGATCAACCAGCCATTAGCAGCATATCTTTCAATAGACCAATATCTTTCAGTAGACTAAACAAATTGTTGAAGATGCCTCTGAATACTTCCAGAGACTGGGCATCCACAATATCTCTGGGCAATATGTTTCAGTGTCTCACCAGACTCACAGTACACAATTTCTTCTTATATCCAATCTAAATCTACCATCTTTTAGTTTAAAATTATTTTCCCTCACCTATCACAACTCTCCCTTGGAATTAGTTTCATTGAACAATGTTGAATACTTGTACTAATAATACTTTTGTTAATTAATTACCATCAGAAATTTTACATTTAAGTACGTCTAAATTAATTTTATGATGTACTATATGCATTATACACCATATATATAACTTTGTATATTAATAAAAATAAAACAGCAATTCACTGTCCTTTTTAAATCCATCTCTCCAGCCACTAGCAAAAACCCCTTACAGCAACCTGCCTTTTATACTCCCGTTTCTCTGGACAATGTCAGAATGAAGACAGTGTCTTCAAGATTAAGTCACTTATGTAACTCTCAAGGTTTTTTTCTTGCGTTTATTATTCTCTTAGCAATCAAAACTGAAGATTTGTACCTTATTTAGTACCTTCTTTTTAGAAAAATACTTTTCCTATATTTTCAGTGTGCATAATGCAATGATTGTATTGGATATTGCCATATATAGTTTTGGAAGTAACCTTTTTTTGTATAAATAACAAAAACATAGCTATTTGTCAGTTCAAATTTAGGTCAACATTTAACACATCAGAAAGGCTATTTGGTCAGTCAGCACAGAACTGTACATCAATCAGTCACCTCTGCCTCTTTAGTGTGACATGGTCTTGTACATTGTCATGCTAGCTGCAGAAACAAGGTCTTCATTTCAAACTAGCTCAAAATCTCCTGATGAAACATCAAATCTGACATATTTATTCTGAATAATTGACTTTTTTATGAACTTTCAACAGAACAGCTGAAAAAATCATCATGTTGGGATGACATTCAGGAACAAGTTTAATCCCTATGTGAATGAGGAAAGGTTGTACAACTTGTACACTGGTCACTACTATGTAATGTGATACATTTATCACGTAATGTATGTCCTTTGTATACTGGCATTAGTGTCTGATACCTTTAGTATCCCCTGTAAATTTGGATCTGGCACAGGTAACATTCGAAAACCTCAAGAGGTGGATGCCAACATTATAATTTGTAGTGATCAGGAGATGTGTTATCAAAGAACAGCATTTCACACTTGGACCTCCAAAAATTGGCTGCTCCTATTAATATAAATGTTAACAGAGCTCCTTCATTATGGTAGGGCCTGAAAATGCTGCTCCAGGATGTTCAACTATCTTACAGGTCAAGATGTTGAAATTAATATTTAGTATTCAAAAAACTGTTTTCAGGTAATTCTTTTAATTCTTTCACCCCTGTGATCCTTACTTTGGGTAAATGATATAACACAGCAGACACAACTTCCGACATTGCTTTTGATCTTTCTGTTTCATGCTACACACATAGATAGGTTTATAAAAATAGAAATTAGAAAAAAAGCTGTGAAGTTTGCATTTTATAATTTGGGTTATATTCTTACTCCTGTGTGTGCAGTCATTATGAGTTTTTTCTCTAATGTTTTTAGTTACCAAATAGCATTTCAACTTTTAAACTTTAAATGCTTTATCTAGGCATCAATAAGGAAGTATTTTATTAGTCAAATCATAATTGATCAATGAATACAAGATTTCCAAAGTAACTATGGAAGCTAGGTGCTAAAGGGATGATTTGCATAAATATCAAAACACTATTTGGGCCCTACTTTATGCAGAAAATTTGTATGACTATGTTCTTATCAGTTTTGTCTTAGAATTTTTTTCCTTGAGATCAAATAATTCTAAGATCTAAACATTCTTCAGAGTTCATGTATGAATACCATCTAGCTCTGGAATCAGATTTGTCAAATGTTTCTTTGAAGGTTCTGGTTATGGAAAAATTGCAGCTATTAAAGAGGGAGATGCTTGTGACTGGCTTGTGACCAGCTGAAGCCTTACAGTGATGTGATCATTTGAGCAGGAGAAAATATTTCCATATATCAGTAGCCTTCATCCTTTTTTTTAATCTATCCAGTTGACAACTGTGTCATGCTCAAATGAAGGTCAGCCAGCTGACACTGTTCCTGATTTGCAACAGCAATTCAAACAGGTTCTGTTTTGAGCAAACACAGTATTGCTCTTAACTAAACATAAGAGAAAGGCACTCCACTTGCTCTCTGTGGCATGTCCGAGGGCCAGTGAATATAACTTCATGGTTCTGCCCTTTCCTGTGAGAACACTTTGGTACATCCGCAGCTAGCCCAGCAATATCTGAATTCAGGCAGTAAGAAAGCTGAGTCTTAGATACATGCAACTTAGAGTTTAAGTCATTTTTGAAAAAGTGATTTAATCTCCTAACATTTTTATGTTAAATCTAAACTTTTTTTTTTTTTTTTCCGGACAACTATTCAGTGTAAAAATTTAATCTTTTCATGTAGTTTTAATTGAGAACATTGCAAATTCTTGGACCGGATACCTTTATTGTATCATTCCAGTTCACATAAAATTGCCTACTGTTTTAAAAAGGTATATTAAAATAGACCCTCACACAGTAGACCAGAAACAACAGTCAACTTGTCTTGAGATAGAACATCGCCCCTCCCATACACAGGCAGAGAAAAGTTGAAAGCCTTTTCTCCTAATGCTCTCTTCACAGTTTAGTTTATGAAATGAATATGTGACTTCATGACATAAATGTATTTTTGACATTTTCTGACCAACGCTTTTGTTATAACAACACTCTGATGAGTGGTGTACTGTTACAGTTGGCTATATGAACCAGTCGCTATGAGATTGTAATTTGTAGTGAATCATCTTCTCTGAAATAATTGACTGAGTTCAGGTTCATGTCATGCATTGAGCAGCTTGCCCTATCTTCACAGGAGTCTAAACTACCTCATATTACCTTTATCATATCACCTTTTCTCTCTAGACCCTTTTAATTTCTTCTGCTGCACACCTCAACCTAGTCCATGCTAATGTGATCTAGGTTACAAACCATGATCTTGCCCTCTGGAATTTCAAATTCCAAAGTTGTGCTTTTTTCTTTATGTTAAATGCTGAGAGAACATCCATGTCTGTCTAAGCCATGAATCACTGCTTTACTGCTTGTTAGCTGATCCATGATAAACATTCATATGTGCACTCATACCCTGTACTACTTTATCTCTTTTACATTAAGAGGTTTGTCAAATCAATAAGTTTTGCATTTACTACAGTTTATAAGCTCCCATCTACTGATTTATGTGCAAAGGGTCTTAGTCAATGATAAATTTTAGGTAAATCAGAATTCCTTATTCCTCTCTGAGGGACCAATGATTCCACTCCAGAAGTGGCATCAAAGACTGCGCACAGACAGACAGCTAGGCTAAATAATTTCCTTTGGAATGACCATCCCATGGGCAAACTTTTTCCATTTAAATTGTGCATTTTTTCAGTAAAGCTTCATTTTCATTTACCGTGTTTCACTGATGAAGAAAATGCTTTTGCTGTCTTCTTGCTAATCATTTCAGCTGTGAGTGATCCCCTTGAAGGGAGCTAGAGTCTGTTATCTGTATTTCTTTGTATTCTATTAATTTTATAAGGCACAAATAGTTATTCATTATATGTGGTTAATCTGCACATATAAACATTTCAGCATTTTTTACCTTAGAAATTAAGATTTTAGTAACATACATGAACATTCTTGATGAGTTTAAGTATTCAGCAAAATAAAATAGATCATTACTTGTAAAGAAAACATTTCAACCTAAATTTACCATTATGTAGATAAGCATGTTCTTTTTTCTCAGTAGAACTTTAAAGTGAATCTGTTAAAGACTCTGCTGGTTTTGATTGTGTAAAAGTTGAATCATGAAAAACATATGGATCTGAATGGAGATTTTTTCAAACCTCTAAAAATAAAGTTTGTGCTGGGAAACACTTCTTATAATCTACTCAATGCTTAGCAAATCTTGCCTCAATATTGTCATTAATTAGTGCTTAACTATTTGGATTGTAGGGGGATTTTTTTTTTTATTTCCTCATCAGATAGAAAAGCCTATCTGCTAGAAAATGAAAAACAAACAAACAAACAAAAAAATCCTGTTATGATTTTCAAGTTGAATATTGGAAAACATAGTGACCATTCAAACAGAGCTGCCATCTTGTAGATAAAAATCTCCTAAGAGCAGGCAGCTAATGTTGCCTGAATGCAGGAGGAAAAAAAAAATGTTTGTGATAGTTATCAGGTCTACCTAACTTGTAATTCATGTCATATACAGGGTTATGAGAGCTATAATTTTTAGTTTACATATTCAGTCCCTAAAATCTCACTTGACTGAGTTACAATTTTCCCCAAAATCTTCAAACCTAGCTTTTCCAGTATTAATAATGTATAGTTTAAGCAATGCTGAAGAACTGCCTGTGTTTTTCAATTAGTGTTTGGTGCAGAATTATGTTTTGTAATATAAATAATTGGTTTAATCATTAAATTGATGTGACAGAAGTAATTGTCGAGCAATTAAACGCAATAATGATTTCAGCTCATGGGAAATATATACTAATAAACCTGAGTTTCACTTTGCTTGAGGACTAAAATATCTACTCTAGTTAGATTCTTCAACATTATTCGTACATCAATTAATATTAGATTATAGAAAGAAATACAGCCAATTACTGAAAATCATTAATCACTTTTTTTCACTCTCTTATTCTTTCCTTCTTTCTTTTTCCATGTGATTTGGATTTGAAACTATGATGTCAAAAAATATCACTGGCAACAGCATCTTTATTATCTGTGCCAGGAGTCAGAGTCGACAAACTTGTCTCTTCATATATGCAACTCATGGCACAATGGTAGGAGTCTATGAATTTTGTGTTCCTGGATTTTGCACACAGTCAAGCATACCCTTCTTTGAGCTCTTGTATCCTGTTCAATATTTTTATTTTATTTTATTGTTTTTTTCATTTAAAGAAATGGCCTTACAGCTTTTTTTTCTGAGTTGACTTGCTACTACTGCATATTTTAAAGATATTATTTAAATCCCACCAGGTTTTTTTTCACTATTTTTATTTCAAACTGGTTATAACCTATGTGTGACAGCTTGTGGAAGTGTGAAAAGTGCTATGTGACTTGATTAGGATCATGGAACTTCTCTGTTATCTACAGCTGTTACTTTTGCTCAGTCTGAATTTCCAAATTCATCCATGTTTTTAAAACTACTAGTGACAGATAATTTTTGAAACAAGAAACATGAACAAATTGATAATTTATCAATAAATTCATACGTAGTTCAATTTCAAAACATTAATTTATCATATATTACTGCAGAAAAAAATGGCATTTTGAAAAGAAAATGTCAAATTTACTCATTTACTCATTTACTAAGAAATATTCTCTACTAATATTCCAAATTAACATTTGTACTACACTTTCTAAGTAAATTTTCTACTAATATAAGTTAGCATAAAGCATAAGCTCTGTATTATTGCTGTAGGATAACTCACTGAAGACTTTGTATAAGTATGGCACTCTACCATTAAAGATGGTCTATCATGTTATCTGTGAGTGAGGCGCCCTGTTAAGGTATAAAGTGTAGTCTACATAAGAATAAAAAATGCATAGCATTTTAATTCACCATGGTAAGATTAACTAGATATTGGTAATCAGGTTATTTTTCAGATTGAATCAACCAATGTAATCAAATTCTGTCAACAGTGTATCTGTGTGATCTAGATTATTCATAAATTAATACAAATAAATAAATATTAAATATTCATTAGAACTTTTATGATACAGCTAAACATACTTTATCTCATCAATAATTCTTTTCCTTATAACTCCTATCTCCTTAGTAATTACTATGTCTCACCTTTACTGTTAATCAAACAAAAGCAAAGATGTCATTCCTATTGTCCAAATCAATCTTTTCTTATCTATAATTCAGTTTTGTCACTTTGCATAGCAATGAATCTTTTTTTAGATATACATTTCCATCTGAACTCCCATGTTTTCTGAGCAGAAATAAATGAACAGAAGCTTTCATTTTGGCCTAAAGTATGTGTTGACTAATAGGTTAGCCTCTAGATCTCTGCATAGAACTGTTGTTTATTAAATCTACAGAATTTAATCTCCTGCGTCTCTAAAACTTTGTGAAGGAACCACAAGGAAATAACAGAGCTGTTTATCAAGTTTATTCTAGAAATCTTATCTTTCCTTTCTTACAGATCAAGCTAAATTTGATTATTTTTTCATTTTTCCTGGGTTTTTTTTGTTTGTTTGTTTTTTGTTTAGTGCAGTTGTTTCTCTGATTTTGGATTTTTCTGTTTTTCTTTTCCTCAGAGGACAGTGTAACAATTTTTAAAAATATGAATTTCTGGTCATGAGAGAACAGACCATAAATAAACTTGTGTGGTATATACTTTAGTATAAATAAATATTTAATTAATTTCTATCCTAATTCTACATTCCTATCATAATTTTTACTATAGGGAAATAGGATTTTTTAGCCACTTAAAAGTGAGAGATCAAAATATTCATATATAGGAAAAGTAATTCTTTAAACACTGATTTGGACTAATTTAAAAGTTCACATGATCTATGATATTGTTTGTAATCTAACAAAATACTTCGTGTCACTATATTTGGACATCATACATTTGGCAGTGTATTTCATGCCTCATTTAGTACAGAATATCTGGACTGCTGCTTAGCATTCAAAGAATTACTGTGCATCTCTTTACTTTTGCTTAGTTTAAAATACTTAAAAAGACACAATAATCAACCTGATGTTGCAATAGTGCAATGTTGTTGAATTTACACCCTTTTTCAAGTGTATGCCTTCATTAATCTCATGCCTTAAGAGAAAGCAATGCAAAATCATTAAAATAGTGACTTCTCCAGGTGCTGCATGCATTAACCTTTCCTATAGTACATCTTCTGTACAATATTTTGATGATTACTGTCATTTAGTAAACAGATGATGAAAATGCAGTTACCTGAGGGTCTTGTTTAATAATTTAGGTAAATTAGTATTTAGAATTTATTTAATTGCTATATTCAATAGCAAAAACACAACAAGCACCTGGTCCCCAAAGCAGGATCTTCTTGTACAATCTCATTTTCTACAAGGCAATTAAAAAAAAAAAAAAAAAAAGGGGGGGGGGAGAAAAAAAGGCAGAGAAAAAAAATAGAAAGACCCCACCTGCGTGTATGTATCTAATGATCAGAAAGACACCTTTCAGTCGGCGGCCGGCAGTTTAGGGTTAAGGGCCGGTCCAGGTGAGGGAAGCCAATGAGCGCCCGCCCGGGGCTGTGCCTGACATCATCCCGCCGGGAGCGCCCAGCCCGGCCGGGGCAGTGTCTGCCGCCGCCCAGCCCCGCCGTGATGGATGTTTACAGCTCCTCCGTGAAAGCCAATTATCTCCCTTTTGTGTGAGGCCCAGGGATTGCTCTGGCTGCCTGCTCTCACACGGCACTGCTGGATCGAGCTGAAGCAATTGTTTTCCCTGTGTCTGGTAAGAGTCTGGTCTGGTTTGCATTCTCTTTCAGAATAAAGGTGATGTGCCTAACCTGGGAGGGGAATTGTTTGCGTAGTTCAGAGGCTTATACGTGTGAAAAGCAGCCTTTTACTGGCAAAAAGGAGATTCTTTAGAAGGGGAATGCTTTTAAGGTATAACCAAGTCTGTATGTGTCAAACTCTATAGTATGGAAAAAAAAAATAGCCTGCATGTTTATGCTGTTCTTCAGGTGAACTAAAGAGTTTTTAGGCTGACAAGACCATCTTACAAAACAGCTATTTAATACCTGTATTTTCCCTTTAACATCTGCATTTTTCCTTTGAAATCTAGCTTTTGTTGATGAACAAAGAAACGGGGAAATTTAAGAAGAGGGAATTTAATATTGCAACAACTTTAAAAAACGTTCTGGAAAACAATTGCAGCTGCAAATCAAAGCTGATAAAGAATAATACCAAGACGTTAAAGTTTCCAGTTCTGGAATTAGTCAGTTACTTTGTTTTGCTAATTTCTGTCATCTAAAGTGCTAAAAATTGAGTTAAAGATTGAAAGTATTCCCTAGACAATATACTTGTAGCAAAACACCCAGCACAGTTNTCCTTTGAAATCTAGCTTTTGTTGATGAACAAAGAAACGGGGAAATTTAAGAAGAGGGAATTTAATATTGCAACAACTTTAAAAAACGTTCTGGAAAACAATTGCAGCTGCAAATTAAAGCTGATAAAGAATAATACCAAGACGTTAAAGTTTCCAGTTCTGGAATTAGTCAGTTACTTTGTTTTGCTGATTTCTGTCATCTAAAGTGCTAAAAATTGAGTTAAAGATTGAAAGTATTCCCTAGACAATAGCAAAACACCCAGCACAGTTTTTTGTTTGTTTGTTTGTTTGTTTGTTTGCTTTTTCCATTTACATTCTGAAGCTTGTCTTAAAAACGTCTCATTCTAGAGGGGTAGCTGTATGAGTGTATACGCAGAGGCTGAAGAACAAGTGTTTATATCTTTACATTGTTAGCAGCTTTGTGGTTTGCAGAGAGCAGAGGGGAAGAATTTTGTCTGTGTAACTTCTTGATTTTGCAGGAGAATAAGTACATTTTAAAGCTTTTGAACCGACGTGGATTTAATAGATTAGAAGTGACACTGACATTGACAAATCAGATGCAATAAAGAATTTAATTGACTAAGGGAGTTCAGGGGCTGCTGTATGAAGAATCCAATAACCAGTTTAACTAGTAAAGTAGTGTACCTAATAGGAAATAATAAATAGCAAGTTCCAGTTAATTTAAAAGCTTGATGACATTTACTTTGTAGTGATTAGAATTCACTTGATCACTTAAGAACTCTCCATATTTATTTCAGTAATCTGTTATTATACAAGCTTTAGTTGTGCAACACAAAGTTTTAAATAATGACATATGTCACGAATATTACAAGTGCTTGTAAAAATGGGATATATTGTTATTCAATCTAGCTATGACTAGCTCTTCTCTAGTCACTGCCAGAAGAATAAGTTATTTTCATCTCAAACACCACTTAAGACATTAGGGTTTCTCCTCTGTATTACCCTTTTGTGCTCTTTACTAGTTTAATCCTGTCTGTGCAGCTCTTGGTATTTACCATTGTTAATTCAGTTCTGTGTATTAATGTGCCAAACAATCCCAAGCTTCTATTAAATAACCAGTCATATGGATGGGGTTAGAAGAACATATTTTTATTAAGGTGAAACCTCTATTATTCTTTGTTGCCTTTTTTGCTAGCAAATTCCAGTTCAAAAGTGAGATGACCTTGGCCTATATGAAAGAGGCGTATTTAACATTTTGCTACTCTACCCTTCTTGCTTAGATCATTGAACTGAAGTTTACCTTATTCTAGCCTCGAAGCTATGCCTTTAACAATTTTTTTTTTATTATTAAAAGTGTTTTCACCTCTCCCTCAGTATTATATACCTACACACTGCACAGGTCCATGTCATTTATCTGCTCCATTACTATGTCAGATCTCACAATATATCTGTTCCTACTTTGTTTAGCTAAAATTCAAATATAAATAAAATATTTGTTATTTCTTATGAAATACAAGATAATTCATGTAACAGAGATCTAACACTCATTTGCTACATTCTCACAATGTTCTCATTTGAAACATCCAAAGATTGTTTTTAATAAATGTGTCCCTTTATATACCAATGCATGATGCTTCATTACATAGTAATCATGGACATAAGCAAGCCAAGGAAACTTAATGATTTGATTGCTATCTGTTTGGATTATCATTTTCTTATAGGAAATGAGACCTTCTACTTTAGTTTACTCTTTCAAAAGGAAGAGAAATAATTTTTGGTAAACTATTTTATAGGGAAAGTATGGGTAGATTTTTTTCTTATTTTCAACCAGGAACTAAGTTTAACAGGAAAAAATAAAGGAAAACATAATTTTTTTGGATAAAATAGTATTGTGACCTATTTTTGTTCTCTTTAAAATAATAAAGATAGCTATGATAGTGCTAGCACAAGGCCTGCATAACAGATTGGCCACTGGTCTGGAGAAGCATCCCTCTTGTCCTATACTTGATCATATTTCATCAATGGCCCACTGTATTAATGGAAAAATAAGCATGAGTTTGCTTGATTGCATTGGTCACTTTGTTTGTCTGGTTTTCTATGAATGAGGCAACTTGTAAATTTTTACAATGACATCAGATAACAACCCTTACAATGAAGATTTGAGTCATTCCTCCTACACAAGGTATTCCCTTCTCTTGTCAGATAATTTTGAGCAAAGCGAAACAGGTATTTTTCTTTTTACTAAAATTCAATGCATTTCATATTTCTTAAAGAAAATAAAGGTGTCAGCTAGGCAGAATTATGATAACACCAATTGTAAAAGTATCCATATCACCAGTAGTACAAACATGAACTAAAAAGAATTCTTCTTCCTCTATAACTGGCAAAGAAAAATTATCCTTAGAGAATACAAATTAAAGTAGTATAGTAATAGTACATTTTTCATTTGCATCCATATTCAATAAAATAGGAGAGAGAGAAGTTTTTGCATATTCTAAGCTTTGGTCCTCATGTTATGTTTTTGTTTTATTCAAATTAGATTGCAAGGAAGTTCCTGTAGGGTCTTCCACATTATAAAAACAGACTTAAAACCTTGTGCTGCTATCGTTCTTCTTGTTCTGTCCTTTAAGTGTTAGGGGGTCCCAGATGAGACTTGAAACTCTTCTGTTCCCTTAGCTTTTCCCTCCTTATATTCCATTACCCAAGCTTAAAAAAAAAAAAATCCTCTTCACCTATACAATGATGAGAATTTTCTGTGGGTTTTGGTATTTGTTTGAGGGCTTTCCCCCTTTTTAATTTCTCTCTTACTAAAGCCAGAGACAACAGAGATTACAGAGCATATTATTAATGTGGAAGAAGTGAGATGAAGATTTGCATCTGTCCATCAAAGTATTTGGAGATAAATTCAGATTTACAGATGTGGAGAACACACCTTGGATGTCCTCCAATACGATATCTGGATGATGAAAGGACCAGTAATGTAAATCACACAGTTGTCACACAGTACAGACGCTGACAATTTTTGTCTGCTTTTGGATCTTAAATGAAGCCCAGTGGATGCTCTGATACCCAAAAAAGATTGTACTAAAAGAACATCATGATCAAGGACTTACAACTCATTTTCTGTACATATAGCATTTTTTTTTTGTTTCACTAATTTTGTATTTCCACACAGGAATGTGACCTGTGAATGCATGGAGTCAATCCTACTTGGTTTAGTGAAGATGATACCAATTTTGGATAATTTTAGCCAGGTTCCTCTAATAATCTGTGGAGAGAAAGAGATGTCTCTGAAAAAGGATTAATCTCATCATTAAGATATTTATTTTGAATAGATGAGTAGAATCACTCTCTAAAGGGGAAAATTTACTCCATAAAGACAACTTACTTGGGTACTTTCAATTATGTGTCAAACTTCCTAGCTTTTAAATATTGTCTAATTAAGATCTTTTAGATTTCTGAGAAGCAGTGAATCCCACAAGTAACATAAATAATAAATGAACAAATAAATATTCTTATTATGTTGGAGTCAGTTACTTATTGCTGCAATAGAGGGACTCTGGGCTTCATCTCTGCAGTGGCAGGTGTGTTGACCAGAGGACTTGATTCAAGACTTTGAGGTTCCACACATATTTGCTGGCAGTCTGGTCCACTGGTATTTGCCAGAACTGTAAAGTTTTGGGAAGTGCAGATCCATGGATGGCAACTGGGTGAAGCATATTCTTTTACATTCGTTCAACCATTGTCTCTAATGCTTCTTCTTATTCCTCTCTCTGATCATTTGTTTACCTGCTGTAAGAACCATTGGAGACCAGCTATTGCTCACACGCACTGAATATTTTTCAAGTATTACATCTTGGCTATTTTTTTTTTTCTACCTAAAAGACAGAGATCACACAGGTTTTTTTCTCCCCACAGACTTCAAGTCACTGTACTAACATTAGGGGCTCCTCAGACACTTCAGAGTATTGAATATGGACAAAGAAATGTTACTTGTTTCATCTCATTCTTTAACAGCATCAGATGTCTATAATTTCAGTGCAAATGGTCAGGGTCCATAATGATAAACAGAAGTTTATCCTTCCAGTTGTCAGTCTAGTCTTTTTACATCAACATCTATGCACGACTGCTGAAGCAGTCTTCTAAACAGTGTGACACTTTGCTCTGCCCTGATAAATAAAACAGCCCAGAGTATTTAATCTAGTAGATCCTTCACTGAACCCATTATTTTGGCTGAAATAGTTCATTGAAGTTTAAAAATACAGGCATGTAAAATAGTAAGAATATATCAAACAAACTTGGTCTATTCCTTATAAATTCAGACATGGAGCTGGGAGTTACTGGATACTGATATTTTGTTTAACTATCAGAATAAATCTCTTCAAAAACTTTTTCGATTTTAGGATCTCAACTTTCTTAAAATATTAACTAATTGAGATCTGAAGGATTATAATAGATAAACAGAAGGTGTATGTGTACTTACAAGGGAGAAATATTAAAAAACAATGTAAAAAACCCTTCTTTCCTTGTATTCCCTCGCTTTTGAATTTGACGATTACGTAAAATATCGTGGTCAGTTTCAAAGAGTAAGAAGACTTACTGTTTCCTGAAGNTTCTCTCTTACTAAAGCCAGAGACAACAGAGATTACAGAGCATATTATTAATGTGGAAGAAGTGAGATGAAGATTTGCATCTGTCCATCAAAGTATTTGGAGATAAATTCAGATTTACAGATGTGGAGAACACACCTTGGATGTCCTCCAATACGATATCTGGATGATGAAAGGACCAGTAATGTAAATCACACAGTTGTCACACAGTACAGACGCTGACAATTTTTGTCTGCTTTTGGATCTTAAATGAAGCCCAGTGGATGCTCTGATACCCAAAAAAGATTGTACTAAAAGAACATCATGATCAAGGACTTACAACTCATTTTCTGTACATATAGCATTTTTTTTTTGTTTCACTAATTTTGTATTTCCACACAGGAATGTGACCTGTGAATGCATGGAGTCAATCCTACTTGGTTTAGTGAAGATGATACCAATTTTGGATAATTTTAGCCAGGTTCCTCTAATAATCTGTGGAGAGAAAGAGATGTCTCTGAAAAAGGATTAATCTCATCATTAAGATATTTATTTTGAATAGATGAGTAGAATCACTCTCTAAAGGGGAAAATTTACTCCATAAAGACAACTTACTTGGGTACTTTCAATTATGTGTCAAACTTCCTAGCTTTTAAATATTGTCTAATTAAGATCTTTTAGATTTCTGAGAAGCAGTGAATCCCACAAGTAACATAAATAATAAATGAACAAATAAATATTCTTATTATGTTGGAGTCAGTTACTTATTGCTGCAATAGAGGGACTCTGGGCTTCATCTCTGCACTGGCAGGTGTGTTGACCAGAGGACTTGATTCAAGACTTTGAGGTTCCACACATATTTGCTGGCAGTCTGGTCCACTGGTATTTGCCAGAACTGTAAAGTTTTGGGAAGTGCAGATCCATGGATGGCAACTGGGTGAAGCATATTCTTTTACATTCGTTCAACCATTGTCTCTAATGCTTCTTATTCCTCTCTCTGATCATTTGTTTACCTGCTGTAAGAACCATTGGAGACCAGCTATTGCTCACACGCACTGAATATTTTTCAAGTATTACATCTTGGCTATTTTTTTTTTTCTACCTAAAAGACAGAGATCACACAGGTTTTTTTCTCCCCACAGACTTCAAGTCACTCTACTAACATTAGGGGCTCCTCAGACACTTCAGAGTATTGAATATGGACAAAGAAATGTTACTTGTTTCATCTCATTCTTTAACAGCATCAGATGTCTATAATTTCAGTGCAAATGGTCAGGGTCCATAATGATAAACAGAAGTTTATCCTTCCAGTTGTCAGTCTAGTCTTTTTACATCAACATCTATGCACGACTGCTGAAGCAGTCTTCTAAACAGTGTGACACTTTGCTCTGCCCTGATAAATAAAACAGCCCAGAGTATTTAATCTAGTAGATCCTTCACTGAACCCATTATTTTGGCTGAAATAGTTCATTGAAGTTTAAAAATACAGGCATGTAAAATAGTAAGAATATANTCAGTTTCAAAGAGTAAGAAGACTTACTGTTTCCTGAAGGAAACATAATCTAAATAATAAATTACAATCTACCACCATGGAATAATAATATATTATCATTTGCAAATGAGAGGTACAGCTTTCATAGTTGCCAGGATGTACTTATCCACATCTGATAGTTCCCATTAATTTTTAACAATTGTCCTGTCACCAGGCCAGTGAGCTGTAGAAAATCCTGTGGAGATGTCACATTCCTTGATAATTGCAGTTAATGCTGCTGCCCCTCTGAATCAGCATGAATCTGCAATTTGGGATTTGATCATGCTATTTATAGTACTGTTAATGGTCTGTACTGACAAGGGGTGGGTTGAAGTCATTCTCTCTGTTACCTTTGTTTTCAGTTGTAAAGGCAGAACAAACATCTGGATCCTACGTTTCAGTAACTAGGCAGAAAATAACAGCACAAAGAGGTCACGACTTTCACTGGTGAAAGATTTAATAGGCTTGGGTTTTGTTTTTTTAAATGTCTCTGAATTTTTTTTAACCAGTATTCTTTCTAAGAAATAGGAGCAAATTGTTTTGATCTAGTTTCTAGAAAGTCAATTGCAGTCACACAGTAAAAGGAAATGAAGGTAAGTAACATCTCAAGAAAGTAAAGTTGAACTAAACAAAAGGCAGCTGTACATAAGTTTTAATCTTACCATGTTTAGTATATCAGCAAAATGCAATTTTCAATTTTTATCAAAATACTTTAGAAACATTGCCTCACTTCTAAAAGAGAATGGTTTATCCAAGTCTTCATTTTGTTTCAAAACCAAGTCCTAAAATGTGTAGTATCTTGCTTGTTTTAATTTTCAACCCCAAAAAAACCCCTGTTATATGCTATGAAAAACAATATCTGGGAAGAATTCTTCAAGTTAATAACATTAGAATACTTATGAGATTGACTTTTATCCCTTTCTGAAAGTATATCTGAATTTTATCATGCTCAATTACCTCCAAAATTATCAAGAACTGTATTTAATGCCATGGTTCTCATTATTATTGTTGTAACCAATGTGTAAAGAACAGTAGGAATTATAGCATCTTGCCTCATTATTTCATCTTAAAATTCTCATAGAACCATGGGGAGGAAAAAAACCAACAGCAACAGCTAAGTATATTAATGATCCCCGGAAACAGTGCTTGATTTCCTGTGGGTTTGTGTCCCTTAATTAATTAGCTACTTTAGTGATTTATGCTAAGATTTCTTTTTATCTCTCCATATGCTTGTAAAAATTAAGCTATCCTTCTCCCTGCAGGACTAGCAAGTACTGGCTTGTGCCAACTCATTAGAATCAAGAACCATCACTAGCATACCAGGAGACCTGTGTTTTCTCACTTCCTCTCAGCTTCCTCCAACACAGAGCACAGGGAATAAGAGATGGATATACTCTGAATTGCTTTAATTGGCACTACAGAATTGTCACTCAGATGTCTAACTTAGGTGTCCATTACCATATTCAAAAGTGGTTCTGTGGGGAAGAAGAGTCTTTTTTCAAGAAAACAGTGGTTTGTGTTAAAATGTGTGGACACTAGAACTGTAACACTAAAGCTCTGAGAACTTTCATCCATTGAGGATATCACTGGAAAATGGAGCTGTTCTCTTCCATAGAGGTCCTGGGAAACAGCTGGAAATTTTCAGGTTTTAGATGAGCACTATAGAATGAACCAAAGAAGTAATATATTTTATGGACACTGTGTTATGAGGTTAAAATCTGTAAAACATGTCTAGAATCATGCTAAACATTTAATCTGTTTTCAAGTATATTTTTAAGTTTTTACAGTTAGTTTTTCCTATGTAACAATTTAGCTTGAAAGACTATGATTTAGTAAGACATTGAAGAAGTATCAAATCCTTTTTTATGTGTTCTCAAAAGTACCAACAGTTCATTGAAATAATTCCAGAAGAAGTAAAACTTCTTAAGGCTGTAGTTGTCTAAAAAGCTTAATTTTTTTTTTGTTTGGTTTAGCCAAAAATTTCTAAAAGGAAAGTGTTTCATTCCCCGTTGAGTAATTGTTTCTCCCTGATATCTGACAGAGACCTTCAGGTTGCTTCTAAATTAGAAATACAGAAGAGAATAAGAAAACTCAAACCCTCATAGGGCTTGTTAACTTCCTTCCTGTGACAGACAGAGAGAGGAAGTATCTCTTTCTTGCACACCTTCAGTGAATTCCCTTCTTGGTCTCACAGTGTTTCACATTGGCATTACAGTGAGCCCTCTCAACTCTGGTAGAGCTACACTAAAAGAGCTACACTTATTCAGAGTCTCAGAAATTCAGGAATTACAAAGGACTGTGACAGACAATTATAATATAGTTTATATTAACAACCATAATTTATCATACAGATAAATAGGAGATAATTGACTAGGTTCCACTTTCTCCATGCCTCCAGATGCATTCAGAGAAAAAAAAATCCTTGCATTTGTCCTTTCAGGACAGCCTTACTCACTTTTAGTTATTTGACTACATTAGAAAGCTTACTTTTAAGACTTTTTTTATTAAAATTTCATGAATTAATTTTTTCCTTGTTCACATATAGTGTATTCTATAGTACATCCCAGGGACCATACTGCATTTGAAGTAAAAGCTTTTAAGCAGCTCTGTTTCTGCATTTAAACAAGATGACAGGAATCTCGAAATTAAATCACATGCTAAACACTTGAATTCTAGGCAGTCGTCAGTCTGAAGAAGCTGAACTATACTATTGTATTTACAGGATTATATCGCAAACACCAACACAGGGTTTTTCTCACCCAACCAGTTGAATCTGGGACACTGGGCAACCATAGGAATACATGAATAGAGGAATGCTGTTTGTGTAGGATATCAAAGAGCATTATAGTTGTAGCATTCTCATGAATGACAAATAGTGGATTATTTTTGAGTTTTATCCAGGGACTGTGTAGTACAAAACATACAGACAATTCAGAGTTTTCTGCACAACTAGGGCAATAAGTTCCAAAGAACATACTGCTTAGAAGATACATTCCCTGGTGCACACCATAGATTTTGTGTGTACCTCATGGCAATATCCTCTTTTCACTTTTAAATGAAAACCCCAAACCTCTGCATCCCTCATTGCTTACTGAAGGAAAGACTATGTGTCCACTATGCACTCCAACAGCTATTCAGGTTGGCATGACTGGAGACTAAGAGAGTGATGCATAGCAGAGACTGCCTCTCAAGTAGACATGGTACTGTTTGTAGACAGCCTGAAGTGGTTGTGTACATGGATCTCCTTAACTGCTACAGATAGGGCATTTAACATAAGTGATCATCCTTGCTTACTAATCACCTGGGTTTTTTTGTGGTCTAATACTTAACCTTAGTGACTAAAATAAACAGCCTGATTTTGATCTTTTGCACTATGAGAACGGTTACTTAAAGAAAATATTAATCTTCTTCATTCTTTCAATGTTTTGATGTCACTTTGCTTAAAGCACTAAGAGATATATTCAGTGGTTTATTTGGTGTAAGTTCTCCTAGACTGTTCTGTCTTCTTTACCTGTAGGTCTACTTTACTTCTCTTTAGATCTTAAAATCAAGGAATGAAGTTATTCTATGAAGGACAGGATAAATGAAGAGACTTACAAGATATTTGGTGTTGTGTCTTTTCCTTAGTAAAGATTTGCGATTACACTAATCAGCTGCAGATTGGGATAGGGACAAGCCTTTGGCACACAGGAAAGACCACTAGTTCTCATATATTTCCTTAAGTAATTATTATCAGAAAAAAAACTTTTAAATTCTAGCTAAACATAAAGAAGTCCTAAAACACATTTGTCTCATCAGAAAGAAATTGACTTGGGATATACTAATAGGAATGCTTTCTAAAGTGACCATATACCTCTGTAGTCAAGTTTTTGGGAGAACTCATTGCAACCTTCCAGTACATAAAGGGGGTTTATTAGAAAGGTAGCAAGAATTTTTACAAAGGCTTGTAGTGATAGGACACGGGAAAACATTTGTAAGTGGAAAGAGAATAGATTTAGATGGAACATAAGGAAATTCTTTAAATTAAGGGTGATGAGACACTGAAAGAGGTTGCCCAGAGAAGTTTCACATGCTCCACAGCCCTGGAAGCACTCAAGGCTGGGTTGGATGGGGCTTTGAACAACCTGATCTATTGAATGATGTCTCTTCCTATGGCAAGGATTTTGTACTAAATGGTCTTTAAATTACCTTTTCAGTCCAAACCATTCTATGATTCTGTAATTCTATTAAATGTTTCTAGCTCTTCATTGGATTAAGGGCATTTTTTAATGAACCATCATCAACAGACATGCAAGTGTTTTTGGTTTTGTTTTGGCTTTTTTAGTTGTCTGTTTCACTCATTCCACAGTATTAGCAAATTATTGTAAATATTTCTTCAAGATAGTAAATTGATTATAAAATTATGATTACAATATTTACCTATCAGCATAGCAGGAAGGAATATGAATAGATTCTCAGACACTGGTGAGGCAATGACTGGAGTACTTTGTCCGGTTCTGGATTCCCCAGTACAAGAGAGATATGGATGAGCTGCACAGAGTCCAATGAAGGGACAAAAGGATGATTAAGGGAAAGGAGCATCTCTCCAACTAGGAAAGGCTGAAGAGCTGGGACTGTTCAGTCTGGAGAAAAAAGGTTTGGGGGATTCTTATCCATGCATATAAGTACCAGAAGGAAATACATAAAGAGGACAGAGAAAAGGTCTTCTTTTCAGTGGTAACCAGTGATAGAATCAGTCAATGGACACAAATCAAAACTGGAGGTTCCCTCTGAACATCAGGAAACACTTTTGTGTTGTGAGGGTGGCTGAGCACTGTCACACGCTTCTGAGAGAACTTGCAAGTCTCCCTCCTTGGAGAAATTCAAAACACCAAGTGTATGTGATCTTAGGCAACCAGCTTTAAATTTTCCTGCTAGAACACAGTGATTGGACCTCTGGGTGTCCCTTCCAGCTCAACTCTTATGTAATTTTGTGATCCTTAATCTTTTGAAGACCCCTTAAGACCACTTTTTTTTTTTTTTTTGCTTTGGCTAAACAAATTAGAAAAATAATAAAAATTATTGAGCATAAAGAATTGAGG
>VYZS01056277.1:0-37753 GCA_013400695.1 Neodrepanis coruscans | reverse complement strand
GGCCAAAACTTCAAGCTCCTCTTGCTTATTCCTTATGCTGAGTCGGTTAGTGTAAAAATGTTTCAGCTATATACTTTGTAGCAACACCTCAGGAAGCAGGTGGTAAATAATAAATCATAAAATCTTGTAGATTTTTTTTGAGGTTTCACAAGAGGATTTTGTAACTTGTTCTATAGACTGCAAGAGGTATTATATTGTATATATGGGAGAGTCATATGCAAATATTTTCCCGTTTGAACAATGGCATCAGAACAGTTATAAAAAAGAAGATCTTAAGTTCATCCTCTGAACTACTGGGCTCTGGAGTGTTCTGTGTCTGCTGTTTAATTTTCTCCAGTTGATATAAAACAGTGTTATAAAAGATATAACTTTGGTGCTCTGGTCACCAAGATGAAAAGTTATTGTCCCTCTTTTTAAAAATTTGCTCTATTATATACTCACATTATTAATATATTAATTTGTTTTTATTAAAACTGTTCAAAAATAATGTAGAAAAGAAACTCCATAAAAATGAATATAGTCAAAGAAAATAATCTATTTATTGGAAAACTTTTTTAAAAAATACATTCAATTTAGTCTCTCCTCTTTGTTCATTTTGTGTAATATAAATCAGATTCTTGATGATTGTGACCTTATTCTAAGAGGTGGCAGTTATTCTATTCCCACTGTATGAAAGGTAAAAGCCTAAGTTTTATTACTGATTAAAAACTAAACCACAATCTAACAATAAAACCCCTCAGTCTCTGAAATCTCAAAAACAGACATTAAAAGTATTTGTTTTTATATTTATTTGAAGTTTTTATTTTTTGTCTCCTTTATTCTACCCATATGTCTTACCAGCATGAAGGTATAATGATTCCTTCCTAGTTTGGTCTTTGATTCACGGCCTAATCAATCACACCTTCTCTTTTGATACTTTGTCCTCACAGACATTCCTTACTTTCTGATTTTTCTTCTGTCTGTATTTGAGATGGCTCAGAGCTGTCCATCCCATCTGCCTTCCGCCTGTTTACATGACCAAACATGGCAGCGTCCATACTTAGCCATACAATTTGGGAGCCAATGGCAGGTGGCTCCCCACTTGAGCAGCACGCCGGACGAAAAATGCACACAGCTGCGCCAACCCACTCTCAGGTGGGTAGGAGTAGATGCTTGCATGGGCCAACGCTGCATCCACTGCCACTGCCCCCCTGCCACAGCAGCTTCTCGCACCGTGGGACCACAGGTCACTCCTGCCGGCAGCCTGTGCCACGGAATCAGCAACTGCCATTTCTGCCCATGCTGGGGCCGCTGCTCTGCTGTAACCATCCTGGCTCTCTGCCACCACCACAGTCACTGGAATCTGGTCACTGCTGGAGTTGCTCAGCACTTTCCCATGGGCCGTGCCTGCTGTTGTGCAGTCCCAGTTCTCTGTGGATTCACTCCAGGAAAAAACAAAATGGAAAGGATTCAACAGAATTACATATCACAGGTATTTTCTAGGCACTTAAACCGTGACAGAAATGTACCTTTAGGTAAACTCTTGTTAGTATAAAATCTTACATAAAGTTTATTAGGCATCTTGGAGACTGGGAAGTGGAATTGAGGAAGATGAAAACATCATCATATGCTATTTGTGACAATAATTCTTCAGTTAATTACTGCAAAGCTGGCACTGTATTCAGTAAGTATTTCAGGTTCAATCACGCAGTGTAAAATTCTCTTATACTTAAGGACTATTTTCATGTAAAATGTTGACCTTTAAATGTCTTTAGAGAGATTATACAGAGCCCAGATAATAAAAATTTGTATGCTATATTTTTCAATATATTTCAAAATTTACAATATGAGACTAAGAATACTAGAATTTTTATTTCAGATTTGTATTTTCACTGTTTTCACCTTTCACCTATAGCATGTTTTCAGCTCATAACTGATACATTTAATTTATTTATTGAGCAGATATAAATTCTCTTTTTTTTGCACGTAGAAAAAGTTGATACTATTGTGATCAATTCTTTTTATTACTTTTTTTTTCATGTGTGATGTTATGAGTCGTTGAATAAAAGGCCAGTGAACAAAGGAAGACAGAACTTTCCATTTGGCTTCATTGCCATCTTTCTTTATCAGGGAACAGTATAGTACCTATAAATACGCAAGCTTCATAGAAAATGGTGCAGGATCTGAAACTAAATGTTAGGTAGTCTGTGACATATCTACCAGAAATAGACACTTAACAAGCCATTCTATGAAGTGATAAAAGAAATCTCAAGAGAGGCACTTGAATAAAGTTTCAGCCATATGTTTTAAGTGCAAAATACATTACAAATATTTAAAGAAAAAATCCTTTAACATGTCCATGTAAATAAAAAAAGACGATGAAAAACCTAGATGAAGCCAATTAAATTATTAAGAGCTTAGAAAATTAGCTCTTTTTATAGAAGGAAGTGCCACCAAAGATCATTATTATAGATGATTTTTCTTTAAAAAGGGCTTCTTGTCAAGACTAAAACAGAAGTGCTTCAAAGTCCATTGTAAAAGTTGACCACAATCTCTCTTCTTAAGAAATATATTGTCTCAATATTTTAAGGAAATTTTATATTTCCAGTACAAAATTTTTCAACTATATTTACTTATGAATTTTTTTCTATATATATCCTGTTTAGATGCAATTTATTTTAGGTCTGTAGCTTAAAAGACTATTCTACATATTCTTAGTCAACTCTGAAGAAACTATAGTATTTTAAAAGTGATTTCTTAAAAAGCTTTCTGTCTTCTTTTTATTTTCTTTCCCAAAGGAAACAGAATTACATTTACTCAAATTTATAACTGAGTGATTTTGCTCCATTTTGATATTTTTATTGCCTTATCTTTTAAAACCTATAACAGATAGCATAACCAGATAATACAGAATGCACTTAAGATACCCTTCTCTAATTACAAGTTGTGTTTAGGTTTTGTTTTAATGGACAAATAGGTATTGAAGATTGTACAGAGTAGTACTGTCACAACAGCATAGCTGTATTCCCAGAGCAATGAGGTATCAAGAGTGTATCACTAATACACACGTGGATGTATTAAAAATCTGTTCAGATTAATAGCTTCTGTTCAGCAGAGAATGTATAATAGAGTTGTCCTCAACTCATTTATAAGGGATGTTTAAGGGAAAATTCAAGGATGTCTCCAAACAATCTTGCATTTTGTTGCATAAGAAAATGTTTCCACTTCAGGCAGTATAGCAGTTCCTTTTACATCGTATCTCTGTACAGCTCCTCAAGCACTTTGTAGATATAGATGTAGATGCAGATGTAGATGCAATAGCTGTCTTTGTATGTGTCCATTCCTGTGTGCGTTTGTACGGACAAGAAGCCTCTTACACCAAACTTCTGACAATCTAAGCTGTAACTTTGCTTTTAAATTATATTTTTTTTGAGATAAAAATAAAATGTGAAGTATTTTCAACATGTTTCTTCATGAATGCACTTCACAAAGTACAGTTATGTCTATATGGACTATTGTGTTTATTTATCATAAACTTGTTTTCTTCTTTACAGAAACTACTAAATTACTTGCAAATAATGTATTAAAAACCTAATCAGTAATATCTAAAAAAACCAGAAATTAATAGTTATTATTACATGTTGAAAATTATTAATGATGTTTCAAACGCTGGTATATATTGTCTTCATATTTAGGATTACTTGAGATTTTATATAGGCAAGGTACCACTGTCAGAATTACCAGATTAGATATGCGAAAATTATTATAATAAAGAAACATGTGAAGAGCGAGTTTTAAAAAAAATCAGCCAGTGTTAGCTCTCTCAAAACGTAGACCTAAAAGCAGGTGATTATTTTGGTCTCTTTCTTTTTGTCATTTGGCAGCTACATGAAGTTGTCCCTCTTATGAAGTATTTGCATTGCAGACTTCACATGAAGACCTGAGACCTGACCATGCTCCCACAAAATCAGTGTGATTTTTGATATTAGATTCAAGAAAATATGAAATAGGCCACATACCATTTTTTAGGGTGTGGAATAGATAAGAGATGGGATTCAAGGCAACATGGGAGTTGCAGAAGGGAAGAGCCAGCTGACACCTCTGAATAACAAAGAATCACATTGTCTCACAGAAGTTTCCTGTAAATCTGATAGGATCTGGTGTGTTGGAAACCTGGGGAATTGAGCAAGTAATAAACCATGCCTGGATAAACACAGGCCCAGATGAAACTCAGATATATTTTAGCCCTACCAACTATCTATTAATGAACCCCTGTCATCCTATTACCAACTAATTATACTGACATAAGCCACACAAAATTCACAAATCTTCTTCCTCCCACTCCCTTCCCCCCAAACAAAGAGTATATAAGGGGGTTAGAATTGAGGGTTGTTGGTGGAGAAGCTTTTCCATCCAAACCAGCTGATGGGCTGTCTTTTCTTCCACTGCCTCTCCGGGGATGCTTGGTTAGTAATAAGTTGTAATATGCATGTTAACTACTTCTTTTAAAACTAACTGTTTGCTTTTCTTAGTAATATTGTTAATAGACTGTTTTCCTTTAAGAACTTCTGTCTATGTGATGTGGTTTTTAACTGTGGGTTTGGTAGTAGATTTATTCCTGATTAGCTATGAACCCATGAATTGTCACAAAATCCTTAATATGTTTTTCTGTAGTTGTTTCAGTGTAAATCCTTATAAAAGATCCTAACAGTTTTCTTTGATGGTGGAATAACTCAGACCTGCTGAGAGGTTTCCTGGTCTGTTAGTGAGGCTTCCCTTAAGGGAGACATTGAATATACCTTGTGATCGGTGAACCTGGGAAGTGAAGGTTTCTGTGTGTATGAAATGCTACCAAACTGATTGGACCAAAAACTGTTTCAATTTCCTGGAGGCTCTGACAGTCAAATAAATTTTTAAAGGGTAGAGAGAATTTCCCTCTTCCAAGGTTTTGTTCTAACCTTCCTTTTTCACGACATAGGGTATATAGTAGCTTAAATTGAACATTTATAGCTTATCTTTGAAATCTATCTAAATTTTTTTTCAAAAATATAATCAAATGAAAATATTTGCATTTTTAATGAGGACAAAAGCAGAGGGAAGTAATTTTCAGTTTATTATTTAGTTTATTATTTTTTAGTTTATTAGAAATATTAGAAATATTTGGAAATATTAATATAACAGACTTAATAAAGTCCCTTGTTATCTAGCAATAACATGAAGTACATAAAATTTAAGAAAACTCCATCCATTCAGATTATTTCAATTACTCCCATTTTAACACCTTGCCAAGCATAAAAACATAGTTCTCTGATTTACCAAGAAATTATTCTGAAAGCAATCAAGCTTAGACTCTGTTCTTTCCTTATTCCTGTTTTGTATTTTATTTAAATTCCTTTGTTATTAAAAAAAAAATCTCCTTTTTTACGTGAATCTACTCAGATCAAGGAGCAGCAAATAGAAAGAGCAGTCTTTTCTACTAACTTTACAGTTTACTTCAGAGTTTATAGTAGCAAACACCTTAACAGTGAGGATCTTAAAATATTCAACCAGAATGGCATTGAAAGAATTTGCCCTCAAAATACCCATGACCACCAACTCAGGCACCTGCTGCTCCAGTCTGGCTGTGACCAGCACTGGGGTCCAAAATGCTCCCTTTTACCCACTATGTGTCCTAGCCCTGGCTTGTGGCCTAGCAGTGCCACCTGGAAACTCAACCATCCTCACAGTGCTGGACATAATGTGGATGTGTTCTCACTAAGGTGTTAACATTTTTGTTATCACTTCCTAATCCTCATGGTTGACACCAGTTGCTAATGGCTTGTATGCCCAGATAAACCTCTTTTATTTTGTCTAAAGGCAATTAATGGTCCTTTGGGTGTATGTAGGTAAGGACTCATTTTCTCTCAGTGGAGTAGGTTTCAGCCTGTGATGCATAAAGCTTGTTCATTAGTGAACAGATGGATGGCTGTAATTGGTACTGTTATTAAGGTATTGGTCATTATACCTTAAGAAGAATTGATCAAATTTAACTAGATCAGAAAAATTAAGTGTGTTCACTGAAAGGAAGCAAGTTAAATACTCTTTTATAAAACAATATTTTCTTCAATATCCAGAGAATTTCCAAGGAAAGTACACAAGGCTAATACTTTTGCACTTTCATTTTTGGTGTCCTGCTCAGGACATCAACCTTTCCACCCAACACAAGAGTGTAAAAATATCTTTGCTTAGTGCTGTTAATAGTTTTCATTCAGGCTCCCAAAGTATACTCCAATAGATAACTGTCACAGAATATACTGATGATGAAAAAATTTTAATTGTGCTATGCTATCTCCATAGAATTGGTCTTTTTATCCCCATGTCCATCCTCAACCCCACCTGAAAAAAAAATAATTAAGCTGTCCACCTTTAAGTGAGTAAGAAAACTAATATCTGCATTTATATTCTCAAATAGATTTTATGAAATATTTCACTTTCTGGAATTTAATTCCTTGCTGCATATATTAGTTGTAGAAGAGGGGAAAGATTCCTTATGGTGAAATTTTCTTTAAAAGAATTGGTGTCAAAGTAGATTAATAATCTGCAGTTTTAAAATATTGTCTTTATAGATAAGTTACTGCATTATCTAAGTAAAATAAATAATAAAAAAGGAAAGGGGAAATTGGAATAGATTTGAAAATTTAAATAAGTTTTTTAAAAGTGAGATGTAATAAACTGTAATATGCTGCATTGCTCTTGTTCTTAAAGATATGTTGAGAAAAACATTCTTTGACTCAAGGTTTTCACTAAACCAAAGTTATTTACAAAATATAAAAAGCAGAAAAAACTTTTACTTTAAATCATATTCCTATTTACTTGTCATGCAATGATTTTCCATTCACAAATTTTCTATTCAAGTAATTTTAAAATAAATATAGATCTAAACTAATCTAAACCTAAAAAAAAAAAAAAATCACTACCTACAAAGGAAAACTTGAAAAGAAAAAGAAAAAGGAACATATTCGCTACTATTCTTTCTGCACGAAAAGTAACATAACTGCTGAAATCTGGTTCTGTTAGACACAACTGCCTTAAATGGAAAAGTCTTAATAGGCTTCTGAGAAACGGTAATACCACCCTCCAATACATGTCTGTTATAGCATTGGATTTCTTGATTTAATCAGCTATGGTTGTGGGTTTTTTAAAGGAACATTTAGAATAAATGTCTAAAGGAATACATGAATTTATTTGGAATAAAACAAAAGGTAATTTTATCTTATTTAAAAATTGACCTAGTGAAAACTTTTTTTGCTGTCATGTTGTTTGCTTGCTGTTGCTCAAAATCACATTTGACTTTTCTAAATCATAGGTTGAACCTATAAATATTTTGAATGTTGGATCAATGTAAAACCTTTCTATTTCCATCTAGATGCCCACTGATATTTAGAATGGCTTTAATCTTTTTGTAATCCCTTAATCTATTGATTTTTTAATGCAAAATTTATGAAATAATAGCCTTAAGGTAGTTTTGTTGTAAATAAAATCACTGTAAAGCCATCATTTTATGCATTTTCTCTTTAGAAACTGTCTCTTACAAGGGAGAAAAAGGCAAACTTTTAAGAAGGCTAGGAAAATATTAGGCATTAGTGAAAATACAGGGAAAAAAATAATCCTTTTATATCCCCACTTATACAGGACAGGTTAATTCCTTTACAGACTGTAATATCATGCTATCTTCTTTTTTTTCTGCTTCAAAAGTGCCTGTTTTGTTCTTATTTTCTCTTCCTTAATTTCAAATCAGAAATGATTTTAACTCTCTGCAATTTGTTAAAGCTATAAGCTTCTCTCTTATTAGCTGACAGTATCAAAGCCTGGAATTTAGGAAACTATTCTTAAGATGAGAATATACTACTTGCTCTGACTCCGACTGAGCATTTTGGTAACAGGACTTCTTATCTTGGAGGCACTGAAAAGAGAAAATGAGATAACAGATTTCAGTACCATAAGCCTCTGGTAAAAACGAGACCTTTCTCCTGAGACATGAGGGCTTGAGGACATAATATCAAGCTGTTTTCTGTTAGAACTAAGGTTGGAGAAAAATGAAACCAAGTATCATGCAGAGACAGGAATCAGAGTGCACCAGTAAAGCATACAAGCCTATTTCTTTTTAACAGCCTTATCCAACTCATGCTCATCACTTCCCACCTTGTTGTCTTGAAGCTGTGCAGCAGAAGAGCTCAATCCCATATTGCTGACTGTTGAATGTTGTGTGACCATTAGAGGGGAGCCAGAATTGATTGCTTATCCAAAAGAGAGGAAAAATCCATATAGTCTGGCAGCCATATTTCTGTTTGTAAACACTATGTCTGTAAAGACTATGACTGACACAGTCTGGATATACTATTCTGCATGATACATGCTATGATGTATTAGTTTTAAATATTGACTAGGGTGAATAATTGTTAGCAGTGAAAATTTATGTATGTAGGAGAGATCAAACCAAAATTTCAAGTTTTGGTGTAGAATCAAGGCTGGAAATCCATAATATATCTACAGATACTGTAGTAAAATACAAAACTATATTAAAAAAACCCCAAACAAACAACTATAGATTTATTTTCTTTTTTAACCTTAAAATAAACTTACTTTTCTGGTAAAAATAAAAGATAATAGCAAATATAAACGTATACACATCTTTCATTTTAGGATTATAAATTTGCTTGTCTAAAGAGGATTAGAGATAGATATGTCACAGAACATTTTTTTTTATGTTGGACCAGGTTTAGGACAATATTAGGTTTATCAATGGACAAGAGACGTATAGGGAAGGCAACAATTTATTAAATATAGATATATGGGGGCATGGATGGGTGTAATTGCTCTGTTATGGCCAGCAGAGGGCGCTGTGTGCCAGCCGGGAGGGGGTCTGGGGAACAGTGCGCACACACACACACACACGCACACAGTGTAACCCGAGAGGGGAAGGGAAAAGAAATGGAGTGCCGCTGTGCTCCCGGACAACCCCCCCTTGCCCTCGCTGTGGGAAAAGGCTAGCAGGGCCTTGCTCAGGGGTGAGGGGAAGGAAGAGGGGCCCCCCCACCAAGAACACAGGAGGGGCTTAGAGGTGGGCACCCACAAACCAAAAATATCCGTGGAAAAGGCGGCAGTGTCTCAGAGGTGGTGTGTCTGTGAAGAGGTTCTCCTAAGGGGTCTTCTCAGGCAGGAAAAGAAAAAAAAGAAGAAGTGGCGACCTTAGGAAGGCCTGTGGGGGAGAGGTAGAAGGCAGCATGGGTCCAGGGTAGTCCTCTGGGTTAGGCAGTGCTGAGTAGAGGCACCCTGTTTTCAGCTGCAGAGTCCAGGAGAAAGGGAGCGAACGCTTCTTCCCACAGAATTTTATAATCCCAGTCCCTTCCCAGAGCACCTTGCGGGGCATGAGGGGCTTATAGGAAACCCAGGCAGAGGTAACCTTTGTAACCTGGCCACTCCAGAGGTCCTCCCACCCGCCCTTCCTCCCAGCTTAACTGAAAGTGGGCACGGGAAAGGAGTTATTTTTTTCCTTTGTCTTCCCCTGCGGTTTAAGCCAAACCACTACATCTAAAAAGGATTAGAGATAGATACATCACAGAACATTTTTTTTATGTTGGAAAGGACCTTAAAAATCACAGAGTACAACCAGATGCTCCAATATAACCCAGAAGACTGCTCCAAAACCTTCTCATTGTTACAAAGCCCTGATCAACTATGATCAGTAACAATCTTCTAATAGTTTACATTCATCTAAACCTCCTAAACCAGCCTAAAGTCAAATCTTAAGGTCAGATGCATTTTCTTGTTCTAGTCTTCCAATCTTATTAGAATAGACCCACCTCAAATGACTATGTAAAGCCACTATCCAACAAGCCACTATCTACACCAGCTTTGAAGTACTATGGCAGCTATTTTAAAAATACAGATCTATAAATTTTTGTGGAATATTGCAAAGTTAGCTCTCTTTTAGACATAATTAGACTGCATAATAAGGTGGTAAGCTTTTTCTTTTTTAAAAAAATGTATAACATTAATATTATACAGTAAATTAAGACTAGAAGCCAGAATAAAAGTCAGACTTAAGAGACAAGATCTTGGCTGGTGCCAAGGGGACTATCTGTGCCTTGGTTCATCAGGAAACAAGCTTATGCAGTTGCTCACTATCTTTGTCCATTCATCTGTGAAGTTATCATCATCATAAGCAAATGAATCTTGAAATATGATCTTGTGAGTTTCATGAAAATTACTGGCTTGTACTGTTCTGAGGTTTGTTTATGCAAATCTGTGGCTTCTTCCCCCTACCCCTTCCACCTCACAGCAGGCAACTTAGTACATGCATGGTTTGGAAACAAGCATAAAATTGTCATGCTCAGTAATTAGGGAGCATGAGAAGTAACTGTCATTACTTAAGGAATGAAAAAGAGAAGAGGTACCAATTAAGAAATGTGAAAGGGAACTAAAATGAGGATTGTATGGAAGTGTCTCAATGGACTTATAACAGTGGTAATATGGAAGAAGCCTGTAGGAAAGAGGCTTTATTAGTTCTAATTAAGAAAAAGGTTCTCTGAAAAATATTCTGTTGTAGATGTCAAATAATCGTTAGTTCATTTGAGTCCATTGTTTTCAATAGTGGTCTGTAACATAAGGTATTAATGTTACCAACAAGTACTGTAAGATGACATTTGTTTGTCCTTCAGATTTTGCAAATGCACCCTGAAATGTTCCTTGATCCATACTTGGGGATGGAGGGAGAAATTAAAGGAGAGAAATATTGTCCTTCAGGAGTTTTGATATTTGGGTAATTCCATTAATTTTTAATGTAGGCAGTTGATGAAACAGAACTTAAATTTGGGATATCCTACACATGAGAGCATCAAAATAAATTATTTGACTCCTGATTGTATGGTATTTAGCTAGTTCACTGTGGATGGTAAAAAATGAAATATTATACCTGTATCAATTGTCTGTCCTTGACTATGATGTAAAACACAGTACACATATTCTGTGAACTCTGAAAATTTTGTCTGAGTTGGTCTTTTTGTTGGCACTGAAATGTGAATAGTGCAGAGACCATGAGGGTAACTGAGGGTTTGCAATCTGTTGAAAATACTCTTAGGTAGTGTTATTGATAATAATTTATATATGAAACACTAAAAAGCAATTTTATTGTAATTATTTTTTCATTGGTTTGATTCTTACTTATTATTACAAAACAATATGACTTTTTAAAGCATGCCTTTGAGAGCATTTCTCCAGGTCTATATTTTGACCTTTCTGTGAAATTCTGCCTCAGAACAAGGACCTGTGTTTGATGAAAACAACCACAGCATCTTAAATGATGAAGCTTTATACTACTGTGGATCTGGAGTCATAATGCTGGTTTATTTTGGGCCAAATATTATTTCCCAGGCCTCATTTTATCCAGAAGTAGTTGTCTAGATCTTTATGTTTTTAAGCCTGCCATTGGGAAAATACTACTGTAAATAGAATCTATAGCATCCTCATATAGCTATTGATGCTTAGAATAACTACGAAAATTTTGTACATACTCCTTAATTTTTTCAATGTGTTGCCCTATTCTATCACTTAATGATCTGATCTTGATTCTTTCTTATCTAGTCCTCTTCCCTTTTTAATAATACAAACTGAAAGAATATATCAGAAAGGAAATTGCTCTGAAGAAGACTAATAAATGTCATGTGCATTATATAGGAACTGAGTTTATCTGGAGTTGAAACAAAATACTAGCATAAGAGAAAATCTTTGGTGTCTTTCATTTTCACCTTTGGTAGGCAAAAGCAGTTGATTTTTTTTTTATACTTTCTTTGTATCAAAATAAAAAATCAAAATAAAGAAATTTCCCAATAAAAATTTATGTATTGGTTTTCAATATTTATTAGAAATTCAGTTATACAGAAATTCAGATCATTTGCATTTTGAACATTATTGATATTGAATTTTAACCTGTCAAAATTACATCATATAATTTTTAAACTTAATTGCTTCCAAACATATTAAATTGTTCCTTTTAAAAACACATGAAAAGAAAGGAGTGTTTCACCTCAGTTTTTATTCAGTATTATATTTTCTATGACTCTTTTTCCTTTAAAGAACCTTTTCAATAACTACATTTTAAAAGATTCATGCTGGGACATTATTCCTATGAAGTGCCACCTACTTACTATTTTCTGACTACATGAGAGGTGAAACCTGCTGAATAGGTGAATTTGGCAGAAGACAGAGTGCAGGGAAAAAAATAACCAACGAATATGACATGCACACTGACACAATACATACAATATCACAACTTTCTATTTCTGGAGAAAGAAAATTTGTTAAAGTATGCTACGAGGAGAGACAACAGAAGATGATGAACAAGGTAAAATCCAACAGCCTTTCAAGAACAGGCTCCAGAAGTAGGCAAGATTAAAAGCAAAACAACACACAACAAAAATCCAGTACATAACAATATCTAATCACCAGAATCAGAATCTGCTGAAAAAGAGTCGGGAATAGTAAATAAATTAATCCTGGGAGTATTGTTATCCTGGGATTCCCTTTTGGAGCATAGTATCTTTTTTTTTATTATTATTATTTGATGGATTTAATGCTGCTGCTTCTTTCTAACACTTTCATTGAGAAAGTACCATATTAACTAAGGAAAGGTTTGGAGAGCCTTTTGCAAGATCTTGCTTTCACTTGATTAGCTTCTGTTAACCACATATATTCAATTTCTTGCTACTCTGACTGGAAACTAGTCTCTTTCATATGGAATTGTTAAGTATGGATACATTTTCTATTTTCATCTGTAGTTCACATATACTTCAATTTTTAAATGTCTTTGTTATTAGATCTATCCAGAAAACAACTGAATATTATACTAACTTATGAAGTTTCCTTAATCCCTTGAAATGAGATATAAACTTCTCAATTAATTTTCAATGTTTTATGTCAGAAGCTTCCACTGAAAATAATAAATTTTGAGGCTTTTTGTTCCTTGACATCAAGTTATCCATGTGTAACACACTACAAATGTAGTTTTATGGTCTTGTTTGCATGATCCTGGGATGCAGCTTGTATATTCTGTTGTACACTCTGTCAGACACTATGTGTTTTATTGGTATGTCCTCTCATTTTGAGTACTGAAAGTCCTCTAAATATATTTCTGCACCTGTAAATTGTGACCACAGAAACGGGTTTGATTTTCAGCACTTTGATTCCCATGGTATGATGCTTACCAAGATGTGCATGAGGAACTTTACAGATATTGACATCTCTGGAGCATATATCATGGAATGTATTTACTCACTTCATAAAAAATAGGAGCTCCTCATGCAGCCTGTGATGGATGCTAAAAGCCTACAGAGTCTGCAGGCAGGAGAGCAAGCTCATGGGAAAAGAACAGAAGTTGCCCACAACTGCAACTTTCTATAAAAATGATGCGTGAGTCATTAAGTCCCTGAGGCACAAATCCAAGCTGGGAGAGTATTCAGAAAAGTATCACTACATAATCGCTTTGTTTTTAAGTTTTTTTTCAGGTATTTCTTTTCATCCATTCTTGTAGATATGATACTATTCTAGAGACACCTTTGATCTCACTGTAGTGAGTCTTCCTTCTCATATTATGAGCAGACAAATGTCAGAAGCTTTCTAGACTTTGACTGCAGTCCACTGCATTTTCTGATAGTGCGTTAACTACCTTTTTCAAAAACTCTGTTCCCAGATCACGTTGGTTAGAGGTTTCATATTCTCAAGTTCCCACATGTTTTTGTTTGCAGAAACAGTGGGGATGAATTGTGTGAATTGCTCCCACCTATGGCAGGTGGTGAGATGCATGAAGTAATTTATTCTAAATAAAATCAGAGATTTGAAAATCAGTCCACAATACCTTTACTAATGATGTCATTATGTTCTTCTCTCTCTTACATGATCAGCTCTCTTCTCTGCTTATTTACCTCCCACTAGTCACTTAAAATTAACTGCCTGATTTCAATTGGTTATATTTTTACTTTAAGCATAACTCTTACTCATGTTTTCCCCACTACTCTTTATCATTGCTCCTAATTGTTGTTTGAAGGTGGTTTTCAGTAGTTTTAGTGGTGTTGGAATTGCCACTGGAGATCGTCTTTTTTACTTCATACTCTGTAATTTTTCACTTACACAATTCCTATGTTCTCCTCAGCTTTGCTTCTATTTTCATTTCCTTTATTCCGGAGGTGGGGAGGAGGGGGGAAAGCACAGACTACAAGACAAGGCAGCTGTGCAAATAAGCGAAAGTCATGTGGCACATATTTCCCTTGAAAAGTATAGAAATTTAAATGTTCCCTATGTCATATTATTTCCTTAACATACATGCAGCTATTTTTACTTGACTAGATATTTAAATAAAATACATAAAAATAAGTTTTGTATAATTTTTTAAAATGCTATTATTTTAATTTTCTCCATTGAATGACATTTTTCTGACATTTGCTTAAGATAATGATAACACTAGTCATAATATATGACATTGCAACTCTATTGAGAAAAAAACCAATATGTACAACTCTGAAGAAAAATGCTAGTAATGACAGCTCATTAAGACTAGAAAAATACTGATATTACATTATCAGCAATAATTCAGGTGAGGGTTACATCAAAATCTCTACTTGCTCAAGCCAGCAATTTTTGAAAAACAACCTGGAATAGTTCACACATTTGCAATGTAAAAAGGACACAAATTGGATATTAAAATACAATATATACAAGGAAATACAAAAAATGATTTTTACAATGTGGACATTTTAAAAAAAAAAACACTCTAAAACTTAGCAGGAACAAAATGCTTCTATAAGACCTTACAAAAAACATCAAAAGCTAGAGAGCAGAATAGAAAGTAAAATACTTACTAAAACTCACGCTAGATTTTTATACAAGGATACTCAGTTTTTACTTTCTTTCACTTCAGCAGAAGTGTCTATTTGCTTTCCTTTGCCTTTCAATATTTGCAAATTTTTTCATTGTCTTTTAGTAGAACTATTCTGTGTATGGGTTAGCTAGTCAATTGCTAGATTAAGTACTATTCTATTGATCATTTGTGATACTTTGGAATCAAGACAATACTGTGTGCGGCTATTTTTTATAAAAGCATTAGAAACTCTATAGTTATATTAAGCGTTCTGCACTATATTTTTAAAAATATTTTCATACAAGCTAAGTAGAATGACCTGAGTGCTCAGAAGACAGACTCAGCATAGCAAAAATATAACTGGAATAACCATGAACTAATTTTATAAATCATCCCATGTCATATGTTTCTTGTATGATCACGTGATGAATCTCACAAAGTCATTGGTTGAGGGGTCCCAATCATTTGCCCCTAGAGTTTATGTGATTGGTTGGCATATTACTAGTCTTAAAAACAATCGAATAGTATTTATCATTTATGGTTGTCAGAATACAAAGGAAGGCCTTATTCTAGGTTTCTTGAAGCGTGAGGCCTAGGCAGATTTTAGGCTCACTGACACATAACTTAGAGAACTTTTTCTTCTAGCGCAAGCACATCGGCTATGTCTACAAAAACATACATACTTTTAAGACATGTTAGAATTTTCTTTAAATTGAAGGTCTATCTGTGCCTCTTACAAATTATAGCATGTATCTCACTTTACTTTAAGAAGGCTTAGTTTATCATTTTCAATGTCAGTCTAAGTTATTTCAGCATTCTGAGATGTACATATGGATTTACCATATGCAGAACTGGAATGTGGAAGAACAAATCATAATTCAAAATCATAACATCATAGAATCGTCTGGGTTGGAGAAGACTTAAAAAATCATTTAGTTCCAATCTCCCTGCCATGAGTAGGTCTTTCACTTGACTAGGTTGCTCAGATCTCCATCCACATGGCCTTGAACACTTCCAGAGAGGGGCCACCCACAANTATATTAAGCGTTCTGCACTATATTTTTAAAAATATTTTCATACAAGCTAAGTAGAATGACCTGAGTGCTCAGAAGACAGACTC
Organism: Neodrepanis coruscans; assembly: GCA_013400695.1. Classification (NCBI taxonomy): domain Eukaryota; kingdom Metazoa; phylum Chordata; class Aves; order Passeriformes; family Philepittidae; genus Neodrepanis; species Neodrepanis coruscans. The sequence continues at coordinate 21,764 of VYZS01056277.1, read as the reverse complement.
AGCATAGCAAAAATATAACTGGAATAACCATGAACTAATTTTATAAATCATCCCATGTCATATGTTTCTTGTATGATCACGTGATGAATCTCACAAAGTCATTGGTTGAGGGGTCCCAATCATTTGCCCCTAGAGTTTATGTGATTGGTTGGCATATTACTAGTCTTAAAAACAATCGAATAGTATTTATCATTTGTGGTTGTCAAAATAGAAAAGAAGGCTTTATTCTAGATTTCTTGAAGCATGAGGCCTAAGCTATTCTTTAGGCTCACTGGCATTTAACTTAGAGAACTTTTTCTTCTAGCGCAAGCACATCGGCTATGTCTACAAAAACATACATACTTTTAAGACATGTTAGAATTTTCTTTAAATTGAAGGTCTATCTGTGCCTCTTACAAATTATAGCATGTATCTCACTTTACTTTAAGAAGGCTTAGTTTATCATTTTCAATGTCAGTCTAAGTTATTTCAGCATTCTGAGATGTACATATGGATTTACCATATGCAGAACTGGAATGTGGAAGAACAAATCATAATTCAAAATCATAACATCATAGAATCGTCTGGGTTGGAGAAGACTTAAAAAATCATTTAGTTCCAATCTCCCTGCCATGAGTAGGTCTTTCACTTGACTAGGTTGCTCAGATCTCCATCCACATGGCCTTGAACACTTCCAGAGAGGGGCCACCCACAATCTCTCTGGGCAACGAGTTCTAGTGCCTCATCAGCCTCACATCAATTAATTTTTTTTCAAATATCTAATCTAAATCTACTCTCAGTTTAAAGCCATTCTTCATTGTCCTATCACTACATGATCTTTCAAATAGTCTTTATCTTTCTTTTAGGCTCCCTTATGTATTGGAAGACTGCAATTAAGTCACCCTGAAGCCTTCTGTTCTCCAGACTGAACAAACCAAGTTTACTCAGCCTTTCCTCATAGGAGAGGTGCTTCATTCCCCTAATCATCTTGGTGACCTCCTCTAGACTCACTATAACAGGTTGTTATTCTTCCTGTGCTGGGCACTCCAGGGCTGGATGCAATACTTCAGGGGGAATCTCATCAGGGTGGAGTAGAGGGGCAGAACCACCTCCCTTAACCTGCTGGCCACATTTCTTTTGGATACAGCCAGGACACGATTGGCTTTCTGGGGTATAAGCGCACACTGCCAGCTCATGTCCAGCCTCTCATCCCCCAGCACCCTCAAATAATTCTTGGAAGGACTACTTTTGATCTGTTCAACCCTCAATCTGTATATCCAGTGAGAATTGCCCTGACACAGGTGCAGCACCTTGCATTTGGTCTTTTTTAACAAATCTGAGGTTCTCATGGGCCCACTTCTCAAGCTTGTCCAGGTCCCTTGGCATGGATCTTTCAAGTGTGTCATCTGCATCACTCAGGTTGGTGTCATCTGCAAATCTGCTGGGAGTGCACTCAGTTCCTCCATTTATATAATTAATGAAGATATTAAATAATACTGGTCAAAATACAGATCCCTGAGGAACACCATAGTCACTGATGCCCATCATGACTTAGCGATTGACCACTACCCTCTGGATGTGAGCATCCAAACACTTTCTTATCCAACTAGCAGTCTACTCATCTAATCCATCTTTCTTCACTTTAGAGAGAAGGATATTGGGGGGCACTGTGTGAAAGGATTGACAGAAATACAGAAAAATTACATCGGTAGACCTTCCCTTGTCCACTGATGTACTTACTCCATCATAGAAGGTCAGTAGGTTGGTCAGGCAGGTCTTTGCGTTGGTGAAGCTGTGCTGGCTGTTTTGAATCCCCTCTGTGTCCTTCATGTGCCTTAGCGTATCTTCTAGCAGGATCTGTTCTGTGATCATCCCAGGCACAGAGGTGAAGCTAATAGGTCAGTAACTCACAGGGTCCTCCTTTCTACTCCTTTTAAAGATGGGGACTGTTTCTCTTTCCANCAATACTTCAGGGGGAATCTCATCAGGGTGGAGTAGAGGGGCAGAACCACCTCCCTTAACCTGCTGGCCACATTTCTTTTGGATACAGCCAGGACACGATTGGCTTTCTGGGGTATAAGCGCACACTGCCAGCTCATGTCCAGCCTCTCATCCCCCAGCACCCTCAAATAATTCTTGGAAGGACTACTTTTGATCTGTTCAACCCTCAATCTGTATATCCAGTGAGAATTGCCCTGACACAGGTGCAGCACCTTGCATTTGGTCTTTTTTAACAAATCTGAGGTTCTCATGGGCCCACTTCTCAAGCTTGTCCAGGTCCCTTGGCATGGATCTTTCAAGTGTGTCATCTGCATCACTCAGGTTGGTGTCATCTGCAAATCTGCTGGGAGTGCACTCAGTTCCTCCATTTATATAATTAATGAAGATATTAAATAATACTGGTCAAAATACAGATCCCTGAGGAACACCATAGTCACTGATGCCCATCATGACTTAGCGATTGACCACTACCCTCTGGATGTGAGCATCCAAACACTTTCTTATCCAACTAGCAGTCTACTCATCTAATCCATCTTTCTTCACTTTAGAGAGAAGGATATTGGGGGGCACTGTGTGAAAGGATTGACAGAAATACAGAAAAATTACATCGGTAGACCTTCCCTTGTCCACTGATGTACTTACTCCATCATAGAAGGTCAGTAGGTTGGTCAGGCAGGTCTTTGCGTTGGTGAAGCTGTGCTGGCTGTTTTGAATCCCCTCTGTGTCCTTCATGTGCCTTAGCGTATCTTCTAGCAGGATCTGTTCTGTGATCATCCCAGGCACAGAGGTGAAGCTAATAGGTCAGTAACTCACAGGGTCCTCCTTTCTACTCCTTTTAAAGATGGGGACTGTTTCTCTTTCCAGTCACCTGGGACTTCACCTGACTATTGTGAATTTTTAAATGTCATGGAGGGCGGCCTTGCAACTACATCAGCCAATTCCCTCAGGACTCTGGGATCTTTAAAAATAGGTGTTTTCTCTGATTGTGTATTTGACATTTATTCAGTAGAAATAACAATTCTGCAGTTAAATTTTGTGCATCAAAAAGATTAACATATATTTATGTTTTATCCCTTTCTTCTGTATGTGTAGACATTATAGTATCCCATGTCACTGCAACAATCTTCTTGAGAAATCAGTCAGCTTATTAACCTAATGCTAAATGTTGATTGTATAGATATATAGAATACATTTTTTTTCTAGGAAAGCAACTTTTACATTTTATAAATTAAACCCTTCATTTGTATTATGGGGAAGGGCATAATTTCATAGCCAATATTTGGTTTTCCTGATTTTTCACATCTATAAGTTATGTATCACATGAACTTTTCATCAAATACAACTTCTTAACAAAGCAATCAGCACTGAAAGAGTTATTGAAAAAAAAGCAAACATTTTTTTAATGATAGGTGTAAAGGATTGCGTCTCAAGATTTTGTTTAGCCTGGAAGAATAATTAATAGAATCAGCATGTTCTAATTCCTAGCTAAGTGTCAAAATCATCTGCTTGTTCCACTTATTATTTTCAATTTTTAAAAAAGAATCTGAACTTTATTTCCCATTGGGAAATTATGTCAAAACTGTTGTTGTGGGTTAGAAGATAAAACCGTTTTCCCCCCTTCCCCCACCACGCTCCAGCCCGGGGAAAGTGTGTGTGTGTGTGTGTGTGTGTGTGTGTGTGTGTGCCGGGCTAGCCTGGCGTGGTTGCGTTCCCTGCAACCCCGTGGTGTTGGTGCGGGCCTGGTCCCTTTTCGGCTGGTGGGAGTAGCTGCCGCAGCTGCCGCAGCCCGGCCCCCTCCCCCCATCGTATTCATGCCGGGTGGCATGGCCGTCCTTGGTTGGAGGTCGGCGATGCCACAGTGACCGCGACAGCATCAGTGGTGGCGGCATGGCCTCTGGTGCATGGCGGCGGCGCGGCCGCCGGAGTGCGGCAGGCTCGGCGCAGGGAGCAGCCATTCGCCCAGCCTGGCATGGGTGGTGAGGTGGCCGTGGCACTGAGGGCGCCGCCATGATCGGTCTGCACTTCTGGTCCACGCGGGCCAGCGTCGCTTCCGGCTGGCCCGGCACATGCGGCCGGGTTGTCACGGGTCAGGGTGGCCTGGAGGAAGTACCGGGACCTCCTGGGACACCATGCAGGGCCACGGGGGGACCCGCACTTCCGTCCCGTCTCAGCATTCCCATGTGCGCGCTGGGCCTTACTCGGGGTAGGGCCTGGGCGCTGATCATCCAATTGGAGAAAGGCCGGCCCCCTGGGGGCCATCTGCGCATGCGCAAAGAGGGGTCCCCTATAAAAAGAGAGAGCGGATGCCATTTGCCTCCTTCTGCCCTGGACGTGGCCTGGGCAACATCATTCCTCATCTCCGTGCCGAGTACAACCTTCACGTGTGGATGGATCAGCGATTCAGCGGCGGCAGCCCTGTGTAGTATTCCCTGGGGGTGGACTCTTTCAGGGTCGTGTTTTCTTGCGGTATTTCCTGGGGGGTGGACTGTTTTTGGAGTCGCATTTCTATGCACTTTCCCGTGCTGAGTCCTGGCCCCCGTGAGCAGGCGGATTAGCGATTCCAGCGGCCATAGCCCGGTTTAAATGCCACATCTTTCCATCAGCACTGAACTTCCTTCCCGGGATTGGGGAAGGGAGGGGGAGGGGGGCTCGCGGTTTCTGACTGTCTGAGAGTTTTTCTTCAGAAAGCCGAGCGGAGGCTTGGCACTACTGTAGGGTCCTCAGGTCGGCCGCGGAACTCTCGGGAGAGCTGAGGTCGCGGTCCTTCTCTAATTATCCTGGCGTCTCTTCTGGAGCCCCCAACAGAAAACCAGCTCTATCCCAGAGCTTTCCCATCCCAACACGGGGTCTGGGAGAGCTTAATTTGTCTGTTTTTGCACTTTATTGTCAGTTTTCTGTGTGTGTGAAATAAACTGTGTTTCTTGTGTGTTTTCTTTTTTTGGGTGTGTGTGGCTTCTCTTGGACATCTCTTGTCAGTACCACGCTTCTTAGTGGTAAAACCACGAAAACTATAAATGTTACTTCAAAAAACCAATGAACAAAACCTCACCTGTGTTTTTTCTCCTTTACTATTCAATTTGTTGAAGTGTCCCTCTGCTACAATATGTGGTTACATTTTGAATTAATGGATACTTACCACATGATTTCTTTTTGGATGTAAGGCAGTTGTTGAAGGTTGTCTCTAGTGTCTTGCCAATGAAGAAAAGTTGTCATCACAAAAAGGCAATTAATCTCATTTTTCTTATGCATTTACTTTAACTGAAAGAATAATCAAGCTTACAGGCATAGCACGTTTCTTTAACTGACATATATATTTATTATGAGTAGATCTATTTGTAGATTGGAGTACAGTAGTATTTCAGGCTAAATTCGTGTCACAAGGTTCAGATAATTAATTAATTATTACAAAGCACTTTCAGAACCCCGGAGACAAGACATTATAAAAGTATGTGATGTTATTTTAATAATTTTCCATTTCGCTGAGTGAAATGAATTGCCTTAGAGCCCTCAGGGTGCTGGGCCTGATTAAAAACTGTTGACTGCATTACAGAAAGTATAGTTTCCACTTCTTTCAGCTTGGCATCCTCCTAACTTCCAGCTCTTTGCTAGCAAAGAGAGAACTCTGTAGATTTTTATATGAGTTTTGAAAGGCTAAAAGAAGGTTTCAGAAGAGCAGACATCAGCTAATTTCACCTAATCAGGATCCCCTGGAAGTTGCTATGAAGAGAAAATATTGTTTGAGTTTTAATGAAAACAAAGAAAACTGGAGCAAAACATTCTTTTGTGTGGAAAACCTTGAATTTCCAGCAATATACCCACCTGGCTTAGGAAGGACCTTCTTGCTTAACTAAAATGACAAAAGAAAGCATAAAAGAACTAAAGATGATGCCAGAAAAGAAAAAAGAAAGCACAGAAGAACTAAAGATTATTAGCATTACTAGGTACAGTGAGGATAATCAGAAAGGACAAAACTTATTTGCAACTAAAACTAACTAGGGACATAAAAGGTAACAGAAATAGAGTTTACAGATATGCCAATAGCAAATGGATTCATAGGAAGTGTGGGTCCATTATTTGCAGAGACAAATATCTCTGCAAATATCTCTGCAGGAGAGATGCCAGCCACTGTGAGGGAGTTCCAGACTAGGGACTACTCAGAATAGCAGTAGATCCTAAAATTCATTTGCTAGATGGGATTCACTTGGAAATTATAGAAGTATTGGCTGGTTACTAGGCTCTTTTCTACTTTTTTTATGAAGAGAATTTAAGGACTGAAGGAGTAATTCTTCCCCAGTACTCGACATCTGTCAGAACACATCTTGAGTGCTGTTTCTGGTTCTGGACCCCTCAATTCAGAAAAGATATGGAGATGCTCAAATGTGTCCAGAGAAGGGCAACAAAGCTGGTGAGGGGTTTGGAACACAAAACCTTAGAAGAGCAGCTGAGGGAACTGGGCTTGTTTAGCCTGGAGAAGAGGAGGCTCAGGGAAAACCTCATTGTTCCCTACAACTCCCTGAAAGGAGGCTGTAGCCAGATGGGAGTCAGTCTCTTCTCCCAGGCAACCAGTGACAGAAAAAGACGACACAGGCTCAAGCTTCACCACGGGAAGTTTAGGTTAGATGTTAGGAAAAATTCTTCACAGAAAGAGTAATTGGCCATTGGAATGGGCTGCCCATGGAGGTGGTGGANTAATATAAGTAAAGTTCAAATCAAGCTCAGTCTAACTAGATTTCATCTTTTCTGTATGCATCATATCTTACCATCCTTATCACAATTTCTGCTTCACTATGGCACTATAGGCTTTTTTATCACTGAATATCCAACACTTTACTCAGGACAGAATTATCAGGAGATGGAATGAAGAAGAACCAGTAACATCATACTGCAACATTGGTGGCCAGCTGCACAGGTGTCAAAGAGATGGTATCATCTTACCCACGAATGTCCCTCTGGGGCTGAAAAGCTAAATCTGTTTTCCTTGTTTTCCTGTTGCCAATCAGTGAGCGTTAGACTTCAATATCCTTCTGACAGGGTTGATTCTGCATGAGCTGAAGTGGATCCTAGATGATTGATTTCACAGAAAAGGCCACAAGTGTTTTATTTCAATATGGTCAATTTCTTCTTTTGCTAAAACTGCAGTTTGAAAAGCATCTAAATCCATGGTTCTAAGATTTTTAAAAGCTCTTTCATGAAACAGTGCCGAGCTAATTCAGGAAATGTAGCAAGCAGCAACTGAAAAAAAAAATAATTAAAAAAAGAAGACTTTTCCTTCAGAGACATTCATTATTTATGTTAAATGCCATAATAAATAAATAAATTAAAAAAATAAAGAACAGTTATTCTTAACAGCCCAAATGTGATGAAAAATCTGAAAATGCTTTATCATTATGAAACCATGAAATGTTATGTTATTAAATGGCCAGGGAAGTAAAAAAGTCCATTTAAAATTCCCCAAATCAAACCTGCTGTGAGTGGTCTCATAATACCAAAAAACCCCAGCTTTCAAACTCAGTGATTATATGAGCAAAACATGTTAGGTATTTTGGATCTGCCAATTCAAAACTCAAAATGAACTCAAGTATGGTAGAAATACAAAAATTGATAACTTCTCCAAAGCTATTTGTATTCAGAATTTGATACAATATATGATGGTATGATATGATGCCATATGCATTTTTGCTCAGACACCTATGGAGTTTGACCTGGTTGAATTTCTCATTGTTTTGTTTAATACTTTCTGATTATTTGCATCCATCGTATTTTTTATCAGAATTATCAATACACACATGCTAAATGTAGCTCATTCGTTTAAAAATAATGAATTTATTTTTTTGTCTTTGAATTTTCTATGACTATGCATAGGTATCAAAATATCCTCACACACTGTATGTATCATCTAAATTTTTTCAATAAGCAATTGTTAGCCTGTTTGAAATGGGAAATTGTTAACATATTCATTACACCTAAAAAGGAGTCTTTATATTTTTCTGTTTGCTGAGATTCTCTCCTCAAAAAGCTCCTGCTCTAACAATTTGACTAAGCTTAATCAAAAATGACTTCGTGATGCAGAATCTTCTAAATGAGTTATCTGAATTTCTGTTTCAGTTTTGCAGTTTTTATATAATGGCAGTTGACTTCCCTGAATTTCCTTTCTTTTTTCCCACTTCATGTATGGTTTTTGTTGTTTTTCCTTTTCTAATCTCTGTACATGTGTTTGGAGGGAAAAAGAGGGCCCTTTTCCTTCTGTATCTTCAGTTTAAGCCATGTTGATACTGGTTTTTCAAAAATATTTCAAGACAAGAAAGAATTTTTCTTTATGAGCTGTTGTCTCCAAGTAGGGCTTGAAGAAAAAAAACTGTAAAAAGACCCAAAACTAAAACTCATTAAGAAAAAAGTTTAGAATAAAGTTTTGATTAATAGGCTCCATTATAGCACTCTTATTCTTCATTTCTCTGATTTTAAATCTTACTAACAAGAAAGTTAGTAGAAAAACAAAAGAAACCTTGGGGGGGATCCAAAAGGGAAAAGAGTACCACAGCCGCTAAGCGATGTGGTCCTCAGCTCTGCACTGTCTCTGATGTCGACTGAGCTGCGCTGCTGCCCAAGCTGCAGGAAGAAGGCTGAGAGAACAGAGAAGATGTTGAGGTGAAGCTCCGACGACCACCAAGCCCAAAGAGAGGGAAGGGCTTATGGGCTTGAGGGTTTTATAGGGTTTCTATTCAGGTATGATCTTGGGGTCCCTCTTGGCACAGGTCACCTCTGGATTAGCTAACAGTGCTCGGGCACCTCCCCTCTATGAGACTTCACCATGAGGCAATATGGTGGCGTTTCCCTACAAAATGCCTTGTGGTCGGGGGGAAGGGCCACCACTGCTGTCTGTGAGTGCCACAGGTGCCTCGAAGGCCCCAGGTCCACCCCTGGCACTGGCACCGGGCTGCTCTTGCCCCACTTGCCAGTGTAGCCACTCACGAGGGTTGCCCAACCTGCCGCAAAGGCTGCTGGCATTCTCCACCTCGTGCTGCATTTCATGAGCACAGGGGGAACCTGCTGTGCATACGCGCAATGCCAGGGAGAGCTGGCTGCACCTGCCACTGCTCGGCCCGCCACCAGCAGCTGTTTCGGGGCTGGCGGCTGCTGCTCCACGGGGGCTTGGTTGTGGGTCCCACTGCCGCGTGGCCGGGACAGGGCGTGTGCTGTACTTGCCCTGCACCCACACTGGCAGAGTGAACTTGCAGGGACCGCAGAAGCCACCCCTGCCCCACATACACCAGCAGGGGCATCTCCAGCCTGGTGCTGCTAATGGGGAGCCACAGCCGTGGGACGAGGGTGCTCCCCGTGGTGAACCTTTTGCTGCTGGCAGGTGCCACAGGGCTCACCCCCCTTCCACCCCGGCCCCGTCGCTGCCTTCATGCGGAAGCCACTCCAGCTGCGCCAGCCGTGGGATGGGGTGCTTCTGCACCTCACCTGCCACGGAGCTGTGCCTGCCACTCCACACACACACACACTGGCAGGAAAATGTTCCCAGCCTGGCGGTGCTGCTGCTGTTGCAGAGCCACGCCTGCCGCTCATTGCTCTGGGGTAGGCAGCTGCAACAGGCAGCTGCCCCGTGGGCAAGGGTCCAAGGGACAGTCCCGTCCTTCCCTGCCAGGCTGGATCCATGCCTGCACAGCACTCGAAACAGTCTGTCTCTTCTTATAAAACACAAAACAGAGGTTTGAAAACACCTCCCCTCTCCCCACTTTCCCGCCCCCCTTCTCCCTCTCCCCAGAGCCCCTAAAATCCCCCTGGGAAATGTATTTCTGGGAAAAAACAAACGTTTTAAAGAAACAGGGACCATTTCTACCCCATAACATATTTTAAAAAATACATTTGCTATGAAAATTCTTTCATATTCTGTTTTAAATAATCAGGAGATGAGCACTCTTTCCACTTCAAATGCATACTAGAAAATGTATGAATTTTTTATATAAAGTCCTGCATTGAATTGAAAAAGCACATTGAATTGTAATATAAGAAGAAAATACTTTTAAAAATTCATATTAAAAAGGTGCCCCAAGGGTCTTACACTAGGAAATATTTTGGTTTTCCAAAGTGCATATTCCTCTGTTCTCCTCGATGTGCTCTTGCTTGTGCAAGGGTACAGCAGTAAGCCACAATCAGCAGCTTCAAGGGAAAGGCATTACTTTCAACATGGCAAAGCAGTGGTAGCTGTAAAATAATGATGTCCCTAACAATTATTCCAACATATTTTTTTTATTGAAGTAAGAATGTCAGTATATCTTTTTTCATCATTTTTCTCTGCATCCTGACAGAATATTTCGCTTGGAATAGCACTGCTATTTGGGGCACAATAAAAAAGGCATTCTTATGAATTGAAAATACACTTGCACTTTTTCAAAATAAATGGACTGTATATTTGTTCTTCATGATAATCTCGAAGAGCTTTGCAATCAGCTATCTTTTTTCAGCTGCCATCTGCATGTTCCTGAACTCATTTAGGATGTCATACAGCTCTGAATAGAAAGACTCATAAGGTCATTTTCTGTCTTAGAGCTTTACACTTAAAAGATTTGACATATCTGCAGTTGCAAAATGCAAAACATTTCACCCAGAATAAATTTCCTGTCAAGTGATGATTCGTATCTATGCAAAGCACAGCTTTTGTTTATATGTCACAGGACTGATTATGTGTACATTAGCTGAAGCCTAGAGAGGTGTCTTAACTTTTCCTAGTGAATGGGTGCAGGCATTTTGGAGTGAGAAAGCAGCTGGGAATCCTTGTGATAGAATATTTTTTAAATGGACCAAGGAACTGAATTTTACATGTGTTTTCCTTGCATTATTATCTCAAACTCTGAGACAGTGGTACAGATTTAGAATAATTCCATGTTAAACTAGGACTTTGGATGGAGCTGGGCTCACTAGGGAAGCATTGTGTTTGGCTTTTAATCTGAATTTCTCGCAGAGTGTGCTACGTTTTCTGAGTAGACTCTATCATTAATTTTTATTTATACAGTGGAGAGATTTGAACCAACATCAGAAAATGAAAAAATATGTAATGAAATTCAAAATGCCTCAAAGATCTTTCAAGGCGAAGATCTCATATAAGGCATGAATATAGAAAAAAAAATCATGTTTTATACTGAATTTATTCATTCAGCAAGTTATTTTCTAGCTGCATGAAAGTTTTGGGGTTTTTTTGTTGATATGATCAGATACTTTGTGAGGGGAAAAAGTGTGTCTAGAAAAAGAAGTAAGAGCCCAGAAGAAGGGGAGAACATTACAACTAGTAAAAAAGAATACCTAAATAATGTGAAATTAAATACACAAATGGCATTATTATCAAACACGTTCCTTCTTTTGCAAAAATTCTCGAGAGGAAAATGCTGTTTTCTATCCTGAGAACTTTAGCTGCATCACTACTTATCCTGTCTTTAGTTTAAAACTTACTGTAGGTGTCAAAACAACTTTTAATGGTAGGAATATATTGTATTGCTACTGTGCCAGCAAATTAGATGGAATAACTAGAATGAATTAGGATTTTTCAGTAGGATTTTATTAAAGGGCCCTCTTTTAGCCATAAATATGCTTCACAATGAAATGCCACTTTAAATAGAACAACATACTGCAAAAATAACAGGTGAAGATCAAAATGTTCGGAGAAATTTTTAGAAGTCACTACATACTTGTCTCAAGCTATTTATGCCTAAGAAAACAAGGTAGATTGGAAGCATTCTGGAAATTTAAGTATATTCAGATGATCTGGACAGTTGGAAGTGTAAGTTACTGTATCCCTTGGTGGAAAGAAAAATAAGTTTTAGATTTACTCAGCTTGCATTATCAAAATAAGGTGTTTTACAAATAAAAAGTTTTAAAAAATTTGAATTTAATCTTGAACTATGAAACAACAGAATTAAAAAAAAAAAGTCTTCACATGCACCAAGTGAAAAAAACATGAAAAAATAGCTAAAGGTTGCAAAACTTAGTATTATTCATCATAAATGTCTGTAATAAGACAAGTCATGTTCTGTACTTGGTTTTCAGCTTTGGCATAACACAGAGGAGTGATTAGAAAAGCCAAAAGTGTGATATAATAATTCATTTTTCTAAACTAATGAAGCCTACCACAGATGCATGAATCTAACTTCCCTACTAATTCAAAGTCTACGTTTTTGGAAGTAAATTATCACCTTTGATTCATTAGTACTTCGACGAATTCCTGATTTTAAAACAATCTTGTTTTAATATTTTTGGAAGTAGACTTGGAAGATAACAAAATGAAGAAAGGAGGTGGTATTTGGTATTACATCTTTCTCCTTATTCAACAAAATTATCTCCCACCAGTTTCTGAATGTAGCATAACTAAAGAGTTCTATGTAAACTTTTTGTGCTGTCTACTTTCTGTAGGAGGCTAATTTTGCAATAGACCAGTGAGCCTTTGACAAAACCCAGTTATGTTTTGTATTTAGTACAACACCAGCATAGTTCACAAAGTTTCTAAATAAAATAAAATAAAACAAAAAAATCAATCAAGCATACAGAGAAGGTAACTTTTCTTGTCAACAGTGTATGGATTCAGGAAAGAGAGATGGGAAACTACAGTACAGCATTGGCTGGTGGGCTGGAGAGATAACACTGTTAACTGAGAAAACATGGACATAAACAAATTATACTCTTTTGGGGGTAGGCATATAATTTTTATACGATAATAATTCTCTTCATGTGATGCATAATGAAATTTCCTATCACCTCAGATCTTGTCAATAACATTCTTTAAAAAATGAGAATCTATCCCAGACAGTCAAAATCAGAATTTGTCAACCAAAGTAAACTAGAAGAGAACAAAAATCTCTTCTATATAGAATCAGAGGATGGCTTAAGTTGTAAGGGAACTCAGCATCAGATGTGAGATCACACCTGTTTGCCTTCTGCTTTACCAAGAGTTTTGAAAACCTCAAAAGTTGGGCACTGCATAGGCTTTTTTAAAAATTTGATCCAATGTCATTAGGGGGAAAAGTATGTCTTCTAATACAGTCAGAATCTCTCTTGTTTCAATTTATGGCCACTGCTTCTTGTTCTCCTGCCATTAATGTTTGGACTCCGGTTCTAAAGGTCTTTTCAAACCTAAATGATTCTATGATTCAATGCTCTACTGTATAGGGAATGGCTCAGTATATGCAGTAATGTTCCCATGGGTATTGGCAGGCTCGTATGAGTTCAACTACCTCAACTTCTCATCTAACGTCAACTGCTCCAATCCTTACCATGCTGGTGGCCCCTCACTTAATCCCATTCATCCATAACTTTCTTCACAGCTGAGAGGCACAAGTCTAAATGTAGTCCTGCAGATGTGATCTGGACAGTGTTGAGTAAAAAAACTAATCAAGTCCTTTCGTCTCCTGCCCATGCTCCTGCTGTTACAGCCCAATATACTGTTCACTCCTTTACTACCAGACTCTTTTGAGAATGCTTGCTCCCCAGGCAGTCAAGTTCAAACTTTCCCTGTTGCCAGGAGTTCTTCCTTCCCAGGTACAGGACTTTATACTTGCCAATGTTAAATTTTCTAAGACTCCTGTTGGACTATTCCTCCAGTCTGTCTAGGCACCTCTGAATGGTGGTTCTGTACTTGACTATACTGTTTTTTACCCTTAGCTTGATATCATGTGTTAAACTTATGTGTGCACTGTCACCTCCGCTTGGTCATTTGTGAAAATGCTTTAAGGAAACGGTGCCCTGATAGTCCTCTGACACTACTCTTTACTCCTCTCCAGACAGTTATTTGCTGAGCCAAGTCATCTAAACCTATTTTATCCACCTGTGACATCTTACCCTTAGCGGAATGGGAGCACCCAAGATTCATAGATGCTTATGGTCAAAAGAAATAACAAAATTCAAAGGCTTTGCAATAACTTACAAAATTTTATTAGTAAATTGTACACTTGGCATGGCAATTGGAATGTTAGTCCCTGACATGCTAGTATAATCACACAACATCAGGTTTTGGATAAGGAGGTAAGGTGAAAGGGAAGAGAGAAGGAAAGAGATGAATTAAAGATGAATAGTGCTATAACGCAATTGTTCTGCTGGTTCAAGAAAATTAACGTGAAACTGCAATTTTGAAAAATAATTTCAGGGATAGTTAAATTTTTGGAATGTTTTATCTTCTTCAAAACCTTTTTTTTTTTTTAAAAAAAAAAAAGCTTAAAAGACATGTATTTTGTTTTGGCTGAAAATAAGAGGTAATCAGCTAAAGGTTTATAATTTTTTCTTTTCCTGTTTTTCATTCATGGACACACTGTGAATTAGTAGATTAGTAGGCACAGATTTATTGTACCTGATTAGTATGAGCAGGTGCATATTGTCTGTCACAAACTAATTACATGATGATGTGTTGGGTTTGTTCAGAAAATCTGACTCATATGGCTGTGTTTTTAAGTTGTCTAATTCGAAAGCTGGCAAGGAAACATTTGTACTTTTTTGACCTGTTTAGAACATGCCAAAGGCTAGCAGTGTTTCACTCATTTCATAACAGCCATAGTGCACCAGAGAATTGTTTTCTATTAGCTACCAAAAGAGTCTTTGGTCTCTAGAGACCTAACCTGCTGATTAAAGAACACGGATGTCCATAAGCTATTGCTAATTCTCATAAACTTGCCAATATCTCAAAGAATTCACAGTACAATGGCACAGTAAGTAAAAGCTTTAAAATTATGACAAGGAACTGCTTTAATAATATGATTCACTTTATGTGGTTAATCATAGTATGTAAAGTGGTAGTTGCCCTGGTATTGTGTAATGTAATGAATAGACAGGTTTTCAAAATTTTTCATTCACATCACAGATTGAGACACCTGATGTTGTTATGGTAAAGCATGTTTCAATATTGTTATTAATAGTCCCTTCCTATTCCTTGTAGGCTTTTTTAACCACTCTTACAAAAATGAAATGTTATTCATGCATTTAACAAATAAAATTAAATTCCTCAAAAATAATACTATAAAACCAGCAGGAACTGTGTGGTAGTAACTCTAATTTAGTGGGACTTGGAAAACTGAGTTTGCAGGTCTAGCTAAGAAAGAAAATGTTAATAAAATGGGAACTACAGAACTGTAATATAATTGTCTTTCAATAAAAGGATCACATTTAAGAGGTATAAGTCCTGGAGGTTTTAATCACTTTCTTTTGTTTTGTTTGTTTGTTCCATTATATTCTCTTAGAGCTGAAATTCCATAGATTTTAAATATACAATTAAAAAAATGTTGTTGATTTGAACAAAAAATTTCCCAGGTATAAAAATTCATTATTTTATGTAAAAAGCTTAGGAAGATAATAAAATCTGAAAGTGTTCTAACATTTGAAAAATAAAAAGTAAGGATGCTATTGAAAGAAAGGTTATTCAGAGAAGGATTGCAAGCGCGTTTCATTAGTCAGTAAAGAAACTACATTGGAGGAGAGGAATAGAGATGGAGAAAATACAATGAATCACTATTTCTTGAATATATGCTCCACTTCCTAAGGTAAATCAATTCAGACATACTTTTGTCCTTTCTACCAGTACATGAATCAGTTATAACATATAATGGACAAAATAATTTGAAAATATTTTATTTCATGCTGGACTTACTGATAGACTATTTGAATCAAAGATATCAGAGAAGATGATTACACTAACTATCAAATAGTACCATTTGCTTACTGAGTAACACATAACATGATTAATGCATTATTTTAGAGAAAAATTGCACATATACATTTATTGAGAAGTTATGTTAACTTTAAGTCTAGGGTAAAACATAGAGACATACACATCAGATTGGAATAGAGTTTATCACAGAATCAAAGCATGGCTTGGCTTGGAAGGGACCTTAAAGGTCATCTAGTTTCAACCTGTTTGCCATGGGAAGGGACACCTTCTACTAGAGCAGGTTGCTCAGAGCCCCATCCAACCTGGCCTTGAACTCTTCCGGGAATGGGGCGGGCACAACATGTCTACACAACTTGTTCTGGTGTCTCACCAACTTCACAGTACAGAATTTCTCCTAATGTCTGATCTAAACCTACCTTCTTTCAGTTTAAAGCTATTTCACCTTGTCCTATCACTTCATGCCTCTGTGAAAAGTCTCTCTCCATCTTTCTTATAGGCTCCCTTTCAGGTGCTGGAAGGCTGCAATTAGGTGATCCCATGGGCCCACCTCTCAAGCCTGTCCAGGTCTCTCTGGATGGCATCCCTTCTTTCCAGAACGTTGAATGCACCACACAGCTTGGTATCCTCTACAAACTTACTGAGGGTGTACTCAAGCCCAGTGCAAAGCTGGCTGCCATTTTCTAGGGATGTAAAAAATGACATTCAATGTCCACAGCCTACACTTCCATGGTGATATGATGGCCAGCAGCTTGGTCAGGCTCGAGTATCACTGAAGGGGCTCAGTACCCTGTGTGTTACTGTCAAGCAAGAAACCAGGTAACTTTTTGACAAAGATTTTACAGCATGTTTTGAGTTCCTTCTTTGTTGTAATATTTTGCAAAATTATTTTCTCACACTAAAGTTATCAGAATTTGAGGTACTACCGTGTACTACAAGCAATCTTTTGCCAAGAACACAAAGTTGTAGAATTCATTTTCATGAAACACAAAGATTAGAATATTGTTTTCTTGGCAATTCAGCAGTTTATTGTCTTTGGTTTTAATGTTGACAGCAAATCAGTGATATCTATTGTGTCTGACCTGAGTATTAAGACGGAATATGTTTTATCAATTTTTTTGCAATACAGGAAGTCTTTACTAGCATTAAGCACAAAATGTTAATATATTTGCTGTAATAGTAAAAGATATTTTTATCAAGTTTCAGTCATTTTTGAAGGCTTGTTAAAACTAAGCAGTTTTTTTCAAGAAAAGTTTAGCGGAAGCTAGATACTTGTGTTACCAGATCTGTCATGCATTAATAGCCATAAATTGGAATTGTATGTTCTTATGTTTTACCTCCAACTTAGTTTTCAATTTTTTATTGAAAAAAGTAAAATTTAAAACCCTTCTTATGTTATGGGAGAGATTAATATAAAATTAACCCACAAAACTTTGTGTTAACACTTAACATTGTCATCTTTAACTGAACCTCAAGTCAAATGTGATCTATATTTTAATTATTTGTTTGTTCACCAAGGAAGACATTACGGTAAAATGAATGTTTCAAGAATACAATCAATTCAGAAGTTGTCTAACAAAACTGTACCAACAGGAAAGGGAACTGTTTTTTTTACATAGAGGAAGAGAGGGTTGAAAACACTTTTCCTGTCTACTGTTAACCTGAGATGGTACAAATTTTAAGAGTTTTTTAAATTTTCAATAAATTAATTGTAGATAACAATTAATAAAGCTATAAAAGCAGATCAGACTAGTAGATAATAGTGCCTAAGTCATCTTCCATCAAAATGTGTCTGTGTGAGTAAATAAGTCAGGCCTGATATATAACTTCTAATTTTGCCACAGACAACAATGCTAATAAGCAGAGAAAAATGAGTCTTCGCACCTAGCATTTTACTGAATTCAATGGTATAGTTTGCACCAATTATGATTATATTACACAGTAACTGATAATTTCTACTAGCACTTCCAATAGCACCAACAGTTGCGAGGCTGCATCTGGAGTGCTGTCAGGACTTGAGAACTTAATTGTCTCCAAACACTTCCAAAGAAGGAAATTCCCATAAAATAAGCCACCAGGAGCTTGTGATAAGGAACTAGTGACAGCAGCTTTCGATAAGAGCAGGTGGCAACAACAGGAACAAGGCCTGGAAAGGCAAATCTGGATACCCTACTTGAACAAAAGATTCCCATCACCAAAACTGTGAAAAAGGAGAATGTTAATTCCAGACCTTAAATAAAGTTAAAGGTTTGAAATTAGCACATCAGACAAAATTCCGCTGTGCAAGCTGAGGGAAAGAAAACAACTGTTTACACCCATGCCATCCCATGTTATGGGAACATATGCTCTGTGAATATCTGGACTTGGACTGTATAAAATTGGCACCCCTGAAGCACAACTATGGGACTCTCACCACTGAGAAGACCAGAAGGACCAGTGGGATGCTGTCAGAACCCATGTGGTGATGATATCTTTATGTTTTTACTTAACCTGTGTCTCTCTCATTCTCTCTGTCTTCGTCTCTCTCTTCCTATTTGTCTCTCTCTGTCTCTGCCTCTCTCCTATTTACTGTTATATAAAATACATATTATTGACTTTGGCATATGATCTTGTTTGCACCTCAGTTCAGGCAGAATCATCTTTTAATAATTGGATCCTAAAAGGTGTTGTGTCCAGTTCTGGGCTCCTTAGTGAAAAAGCCACATGGAGCTCCTGGAGCAGGTTCAGTGGAGGGTGACAAAGTTCATTAGGGGATTGGAGCATTCCTTTTAAGAGGAAAGGCTGAGGAAGCTGCGCCTGTTCAGACCTAAGAAGAGGCAACTGAGAGGGGATTTCTACTATGTATTGAATCTGAACCAGTTTTTTCTTTCTCTTAAAAGTAATTAATTATTGAAAAAATGAAGAACATTTAAATGACAACAGTGGTCTAGCATGTCTCCTAGCTAACTTTGGTTATCAGAGAACACCACTTTAAAGGTAAATTACCTTGAAAACCAGAAATGTCTGGTGGTGAAATGTTCAGTTACACTGGTAAACTGGATTTTATGTTTAAATTTCAGAAGAATAGAGCAAAGAACGAAAATAAGGGTAAATCACAATATCTATTGAAGAAGAAAAGCTTAAGATTGAATATCAGATCAGACTGTTTTTATTGATAATGACTTAAAGCATCTATAGCCTCGATACATCATATTACATTTCTTTTTACAAATTTTTAATTAAACAAATACAGATTTTAATTATATCTGAAGACTGCAGATTAGAAAAAAGCAAGGAAGATGTGTCAGCAAAAATAAGTAGTGATAATAGTAATTTTAAAGTGGAAAGGCTTACATTTACTTCATATTTCACTCTTTGTACTCTCTCAGCTTGGAGATGCAGCTTTCCATGTTTTTTATATCACTGACTTGGGTTGTAGGAACAGTTACTATTCTCATAATATCTAAACTGCAACTGAAATCAATGAAAATTTTGCTGCAGGAGAATTGTATCAAAAATTTGGATCCAATACACAGTAACCATTTTTATTCTGTTCTCTTTCTTCCTTCTATACTCATGTCTCTTTCATTTTTTGAGATTAGTATCTTGTTAATAGTTAAAAGAATCTTGATTTGGTCTTTTTCAAGCTCATTTTTATCCACTGAAAGTATAGCTATAATGTTAATAACTTTTCAAAAATTACTCCTTATATATTCTTGAGATTTCCTTTTGATATTTCCTGTATATCGAAGGCAATGTTGTGCATGTATCTCAACATCTCCAGGAATTTTAACCTCTGTATTATTTCATTACTGCTCTTTTCATATTTATTCATCTTTTGTTAAAAATAGAACTTATACTCAATGAAAGCTGCTTCATTTATCACAAGAAAATGCTGCTTGAAAAATCAGATTTGGAGAATATTGATATTACTAAACTTTTTAGGTAATAAGTTTATGGAAATTTGTCTGTTAATGGGATTGTGGTGTCAACCCATTTATTACGGTATCAATAGTATTGATTTCTACTTTAGGAGTTCTTTTGTCTTTATCTTTTTTTATACAATCTATATTTACAGTACAGTTCTTTTTGTTTGGTAAGAGGACTATTCTTCTTTTGATATTTTCAGGTTTATTGTCTTTAAGCAATTAAAATTACTATAATCATTTATGTCCTTTCAGAAACTATACTCACACGTAAGAACTAAATAAATATTGTCGTATAAAGAAGATCTGTATTTAATTACCATATTTATCAAGGTCGAATTTTATCCAAATTACTGTATATTTGTACGTATCACAGAAAGATGAATTGAAATATGATCTTTGGCATCTGCTGTATTTTAGTTGTATCATGCCATTATGTTATCATGATGCTGTGACATTAATTTTGAAGTTTTCTATATTTTTCCACATGTCACTACTGCCTTCTTTAAGGGCATGTCCAAATAATTAACATATAACCCATAATTATAACCAATAATGGTAAATTATCTAAAAATACGTTGCATGGAAATGGTGAACATGATGTGCTTCAACAGATATAAAAACTATTTATGTGGGATTAACATGTCCAAACATTCATTAGTTTCTACCTGTAGGTAGTTGAGCCTTTTCAACTTTCAAAATTTATATAATCACATAGCATAAAATAAAATATTAAAATGAATTAAATCAATTCAAATACTGCTTCCTTTTCTTTCACTTAAAGACACGATTACATATATGAGATTTTGTTTTGGGCCAAGATTCAATGTTCATTCAGATTGAAGTGTTTTGAATTCTCATGATATAGATAAGACAACTGTGACTGTGACTGTGAAAACTGTTGACATGTACTTTTGCTGATTTTAGCCAAGTATCCTTGCATGATATCCAGTTAAAAGTTACACTGATATGGTATAATACATCTAACAGTAATTTAACTAAAAAATAAAACCAACAAAATAATTCCCATGTATTTTCCACATCTAAAATCAGATTCAGCATCTAATTCTGTCCAAAAATACTGCATAAGTTAAATGACTTCTGTGTTTATATTCAACTGAGGATGTATCACAGGAGATTTACTAAGAGAAATGGAGAAGGCGGTTAAGGTGGTCCTCTGGTCAGCACTAAATAGTAAGATACATGTCCATGCCAAATATAGAAGGAAAAGCTTTATTCCTGGCTCAGAATTTTCTCATGGCATATGTATTCCCTACATAATACCACTATTTATATAAAAAGTTTAAAAATGAAGTTGTTCAGGAATTTGCATAAAAATATTTTGAGGGGAAAATATTAATTTATTGAAAGCAAAATTCTAAGCAATAGATAAGGATACAATTTTACGCTAACTTCCTGTAGAGAGATGGAAAATGTGTGGAAAAATACTGATCCATCATACAAAAAATATAGGTGCAAAACTATTCCTCTTCTAAGTTTGTTAGATTCCAGACAGCTCTCTTGAGGGTAAAACCTTCGGATAACCTATTTAATTCACTCAAAATGTTGGTTTATTCCACTTTCAGCTTTACTTGAAACTGTTGGCACTTTGGTGTGACTGTGATGCCAGTCATTGTTTGTTTTTGTGGGGGTTTTTGTGTGTTGTATTTTGTTGGTTTTGTTTTTTCTTTATGTAAGTAACCTGCTAAGGAAAGAGTGCAATTTCAATGTGTTCCTCAATGCTTTCTGCATCACAGAAATGCTTCCCTGAGGACTCTGTTGGGAAAGTATGCTTTTACTAGACTATATTAACATTGAATAAACATTTTCTGATCTTTGCCAGTTTGTGAAATAGATTTGCTTTATTGATTACATTAATTGATTACAAAAATGTTATCATTTGGATTGATGAAGTAAACTGATTTGCGACTTGATTATTATAAATCCATAGCTGAACATGAAAAGAGATGCAACAGTGCTGAGCTTCCTGCCTATGTTATGGCAGGGTATAACAGCCTACTGTGGATAGTCAAGTGCAGTCATGAAAAAAGACACATTCTTGGCAGTGAGATTAGCACAATTAACTATTTATATGCAGTAGTATTTATGATAAACTGTAAAATAAAATTTTGTTACTGTTCTTAATTATTTCAGGAGTCATGTTAAGAAGTATGTTCACAGAATGAGACCGAATGCTGAAGGCAATCTCTTCTGTATGTGAAATGTATGTAGCTGTG
>VYZS01056274.1:0-15230 GCA_013400695.1 Neodrepanis coruscans | reverse complement strand
ATGTACCTATCCCTATAAATATGGACTAGGGGAATAGTTATAAACATGCAGTTGGGATCTACTCCATTTTAAAGGCATGCTAACATTACCCCTATATAACAGTGTCTACAGGAGAGGCATGTTCCAGTGAAACACCTAATTCAGTCTATTACCTTCTTACTGCCTATAGTCATATTTAGATAAAGCCAAAGCAATTACTGGGAATAAATAAAGCTTAATTCCTCATCACAAACTGCAGAAATGTAATTTAGACTTATGTACCATATGGTTAAAAACTTCCTTGGTTTAAAGAAAAAGAAAAAAAATATGAAGGTCAAGGCAACCTCAGTTTTCTTGGAAAAGAACCAGCTTTTCAACATGCTCCTAAAATCTGTTTATAAAAGTATCTCTGAAAAAGTAACTGGAAGACTAATGCCAACCCTCATAACCAAGAACTTTACCACCTTTATTGGACTTATCTCCACTGACTTCCACATGCTCTGGGTGAAGTTGTTGACTGGTAACAGAAACAAGTGACTGAGCACTGGCTTTATTGTTGATATTTACTCTCAGCCTCTTTCTGTACTACAGAAGCCTGTATAGTTTTGCTAATTCTTCTTAAGTCGGATCTTCAGACTGTTACGGCTTTATACCAGGAGTATAAATTTGAGACACAGGAACAGAAAAAGGGCTTTGTTAGACCATTAGGAGGTGCTGAGTCACTCTGTGTTCCCAAAGAACCACAAGATGGAATATACAGGAGAACTAGAAACAGTGGAACTAGGGAGGTTGGAAAATTATATTTATGAGAAATATTTTTAATTTACTTTGTGTATATACAGAATAAGAAAATAAGTAATTTTAAAAGTTTCTACCACCAGTGAATTTAAGTCCCAATAATGGGAAGATGGCCGAGTGACTAGTTTGTATATTCCTTATGTAGTCAATTTTATATCTATATGACAAAAAAAACCCTTTCCCCCAGAGTTTTAAGATCATTATTTGAATAAAGAGCACAAAGAATATGTATAAAAGCAGTTTTACTGGGTTTTTATCTTGGCTAAAGCTTTGGCTGTTCACACAAACGTAAGATGAGAGGTGCATGTCTCTTTTCTGCAAAGTGAAATGATTTGAGACATTATAGGGTGAAATTGCATATAAAGAATCTTCTTTTTCCTGCACCTTTTTTTGTGACCTATATACAAGACAGAAACCAGACCATTAACCGTTTTTTCAGAAACACTTCACATTGTTCACCTCTTTTCTGTCATTATGCAATGCTGAATTTGTGTTGACGGTTATGTGAGTGGTAAAGTCAGTCCTATTAGCTCCTGACCATTGTGATTGTCCTCCAAAAAAAAGTGCAAGTTTAACATTAAGCTCCTGTTGACTTCAGTCAGATCATTTAAGGGTTCAAAGTTATGACTTACTTAAGTGCTAAAATGTGTCTTGAGCACTTGGCACTTTCTAGGACTGAAACCAGTGTTTAAATGCAGGTGGACAAAGAAATCAGTGGCTAGAGGCAGTTGTTTTCTGCAGAAATTGGACCAACTCTGACTTTCTCTCTGTTTCCCTAGGTGCCACTACTGCAAATCATCGTGTCACGTGTCTTCTCTGCGCATACCTTATGCCTGCAAACTCTTATTCCAGGAACTGCAGTCAATGAACATCATACCTAGGCTAAAACTAGCTAAGTACAATGAATGAACAAGGTGAAAAAGATGGAAAAATGTACCTTCAAGAATTGAAATCCACCATATATAACTGGGAGGTTATTTTGAAAAACAGGAATAATTCTAAAACCTGAGTGGGTAGAAGGAAGGTAGAAGACAGTAAGAAAGCTTACTGACGTATTCTCCCCATTTTTAAATTGACATGGAAGAGCCCATCAGTAAAATGCACCAGAAGCAGTTCCAAAAGCCTTGATTAGTCATGAACAGGACATGTGGGAGTTGTGGAATAAGGCCATGATCCAGCAAAGCACTTGGATCACTTCAAATAAGTCCATGCTTACTTTTGGAAAGTTCTTTGCTGGACTAGGGCTTAAATTGAGGTAAATACTCATCTTATTCACAGAGGTTAAAAATTCTTTCCTGACTAGTGTAATATGAAAGACTAATAAACGTTTTAAATAATACTGGCTGCATATGTTGATAATTGTGTGAGGATGGTAAAGCCTTATCATATCTAAACCATTTTCCTGTTCCTAAGGCATTTTGTTAAGGAGTTAACATTTTCTTAAGTAGTGTCAAGCTTAGAGAAATTAAACTACTTTCTCAGGAAGTTGAGATCAGACGTTTTGAGTGAAATTTCGATGTGCAGGTGCATTTGTGTGGAAGGAGTGGTGTGATTATACAGGTGATCTGCTTTCAGCTAAATGTACGGAGGTTCCATGACGTTCAAGGGAGGAGGTGACTGCATATGTAGCAAGTGCATAATATAGCTTACAGATACCTGTTCAGTGCCTGCTGTGTGTATAGATTTGATAATACACTGGCTCAAAGGCCTGAAAAGACGGACTGCAAATACTAGGTAATGATGTATGTTGTCATAGGACTTTAGAACTTCTGTAAAATATGGCCGTAGCTAAAACTTCCTTTAAGAACAAAATGAAGAACAAGAAATCCTTCACTGACAGTGAAGCAGGTTGAATGACCTGAAAGGATTTAGGAAAGGAACAGCTGGATTTTTTTATGAGATCTAAGGCCTAGAACTAGAGCAGTGGATGAACTAAGAGTCACTTAGTACCCCAAACTCACTTGAGCCCTTACTCAACAAAGCATGCAGTTAACTTTTTAAGCAAAGTAGCAGTCCCACTGAAGTCCAGATGAAATCTTTGCATGTTCATGTGCTTCAGTGAAAAGCAGCACTCTGGATCAGTGAAGGTACAGACCACAGCCTATGATCTGGAAGTCCTGAAATGCCCTTTGGCTCCTCATATGGCTGAGTGATGCATGACCATCCTACTGATCTTCTCAGTTCATGCAATTATGTTGCTGCTGTTCTCTTTTCTGCTTAAGGAGCACAGTTGAGTATCAGCTGAGTAGGTAAGCTTCCACCAAAGTGCTTAAACTAGTAGTTTTGTGTTTTGATTTAAAAATCAAGTCTGAAGAAATAGATTCTACTTTTCTTCTCTTTTTTTTCCCCCCTTATTTTTTTTTGTAACTGGACTAATGACAAGACAGATACCAATACAGCACATCTGGATTGGAAATGTTCTTGAAGCACCTCTGCCAGGATCCAAACAGCTCAAGAGTTATTTACAATGAGTTGTAAGATAGTGACGTGCTGCTTTGAACTGGAGGAAGAGATTAACCAAAAGCCCAACCAAATGAACAACGTGTGCTTTGGTGCCTGAGATGGCCCAGCTGCAGCTCCAGAGCACCAGCAGAGGGAGTGAGCCTCTAAGGCTACAGCTGCTGGGGGGGATGTGCTGGCCTGCACCAAGGAAGCCTCGCTGAGGATAAGGGTTCTTGCTCCCTTGTCCTCTCTAAGTGATCTCCTAGGTTGGGTGGTCGGGGCTACAGGACATCAAAGACTATGCAGTGTGTACAGTTTCACCTGTGGAAATTTAAGCAGGTACAGCAGAGATGGAGGAGGAGCAAAGGGGTGTGCTCCTGAGTAAGCCCACTAAGAGAACAGGTCTGTGTGTGGGCCTGAGGGGGGACCTTGCAGCTAGTTTACTTGAAGTGTGGGGGTGAATGGTTCTGTGAAAGTGAAGGAAATCCTCTGTAACAGTTGAAATTTAGGATGAAGGGGGCAGCCTTAAGAATGACGGAGCCAGAAGAACATAAAAACCAGGCATGTCTGGGCAGTATATGAGGGTCACTCACTGTCAACTAATCTGATGATATCTACATCAGTTCCATTTACACATCATTGCTGCCTAATGTAAACCTGTGCATACCTGGGAGGCTTATTTGAGTGCAGATTTGGGCTGAAACTGATTTTTACTTTTTGCCTCTCTCTAAGAGGCTGCCTATGTTCCATCACAGTAGACACCTGCAAGTAATCTCTTGGCAGTGGAATAAGCATTACAAAACCAGCAGCAGAAACAGAACAAAGTGCTATGGAGTTCTGGAATATGGTAGGTCAAAGTGGCAATTCAAGGAAGGAATCTTACTGCAGTCAGGAAAAATTATAATACATGGACTGATGAGGTAAAATACAATCTCAGAACCCCAGAGCTGTCACACTAGTTTCCTCTGGTGAGCCTCATCTTTGCAGCCCTTTGAATTATCTTCCCAGACAACCTCCCCCCTCCCCCCTTTTTATACCGTGAATGCCTTCACAAAGAGGTCTTATGTCAGCGAGCGGCTGTACTGCTGTAGCTAGACTTGCCCAAATCAACCCTGCCATGACTCCGTCTAACTGCCGAATTAGATACAACACTTGACAAAATCTGAAGGCTTTAGCATAAGTAGCTGTGGCTAGAAAACTGCCATAAAGTTTTCATTCTACTGCAGCTTCTCTATTCCTTGTATATAGTGTCCAGGAGAGGCTTTCTAGAAATGCTGTTCAGCATGTAGCTCACGAGCATTAGTCCCAGCTGAAATTCCAAATACAGTCCACTTTCTGATGTAAACTTGAGGTGTGTACTGCTCCTGGAAGAGACACCTAACTCAACAGAGTATGTTTAAGTTGCCCTTTACTTTGCAGATAAAGGATTAAATGTTATGTACCCTATTGAATACTGTACACGTCCAGCCCTGCTGTTTGGTTGGGAGAAACAGAATGAAGCCAGGGCTGGGCTGCAGGATGCAATGGGGCAGAGCAAAAGCAGAGGCTTTTGGCTGGTTCTGGAACTGTGAGCAAAGTTGGTCACTTGTTTAGAGTTCAGAAAAAACAGCGTCACTTCAAATCATTTACATAACCCTTAAAAATTTTTTAGTGTTTTGTTTTTTCTTGAAGGTAAATGTATCCAAACATAGACACTAGGAAAACAAACTGTAGAGAAGAATGAAAACAGACTGGAAAATTCTGGCATCCAAATAGGATAAATTATGAAATGTAATAATTTTAAGATGTGGAAAGTAAAGGTCTCCCACTATGCACAATTGGTTTTGTTTGTAGTGTCCCTATCTTATTAAGATTTTGCCTTACCAAGAAGCTTTAATGTGCAGCAAAGAGAGCTTTTAATTCTTTGGGCTCCTTACTTGTTGCTTAAACAGTGAGGAAAACCAATGAAAAACACAGGCCCATGATTATGAGAAATCACTGTCTTTTCTTGTGTTTTCTCATAGTAAATAGAAAATTACCTGTGGTTTATAACAAGGTGGGAGTACATCATAATTGAAAGCCCACAAAGTCTGAAGGACAGTTCATTTGTTAGCGGTAACAAATGGCAAACTAATGAATAGTGCTGTGCATCTGAAAATGTGTTTGCAAGCCCTGCTCAGACCACACCTGTAAAACCTGATGGTAAGAGTAACCAAACTAGATGGGCTGAAAATGTGTTTGTACTTTCCTCTGCCAGAGGATGAAGATGGTCCTAGTGTGATGGAGCACAACCCTTGAAACAACCTACCTGGTTTGCAGCCCTCCCACAGTGACCCCCAAGCAGCCCTCCTCAGGCACCTCTGGAGCTGTGGCACAGAGCTGGCTCAGCGCTGCTGAGAGGCTCCTCCAGCCGGCCTCTCCTCACATTGGAGCTGAGGATTGTTTTACAGCCCATTGCCATTTCAGTAGGGCCATGGGGCACTTGATGAATTCCCTCCTCTGAAGAGGACGTGACTTGCCCAGGGCCACAGGATTGTGCCAGAACTGGGATCAGGGCTCCACGGTCCCCAGGTGCCAGACACGTGCTTCCCTTAAAACTGAGCACTTCATCAAACCATAAAATCCAGCCAGATGGTGACTCTGCTATTATCTGAATCAGTGCTGGGAGGCTTAACGTGTGCAAGGCACGGTGAGGATGTAGATTCCAGTTTCTGTGTCTAAGGCTCAGAAGCCCAGAAAATGGACCCATGTTTTAGACCTAAATCCTACTAGAAATGTGGACATGTTGGAACATAATTTCTGACTTTAGTCCATTCTTCTCATGAAATGTCTCCAAATCAGCATGGACCCACCAGTTTCAGTGGGAGAATTTTTTCTTCAGGAAGTTCTTTCAATGAGGTACGTTTTTTAGGGGGAAAGGGTAGAGAGGTACAGGAGCAAGGACAACTACTTTGTCAATCTTACTCTACCCTGGATATGTGGTCCCAGTCAGACTCTGTGCTTTCAGGTAGCAAAGACTGCGTGAATCTGTTTTGCCTCTCAGCAATCATTTAAGAACTCACCATATGAACCTAGAAGGCAAATATACCCTTGTTGCCTTCCATACAAATGAAGATACATCCCAGAACACCAGAACTCTCAGTTAAACTCTCCAAACCCAGGTCAGAGCCAATATAGAGAATTTTTTATGTGTGATTTTTTAAAAAAACAGTTCAAGGTTCTTGTTGTCCCCCCAGCAAATGGACTTAGGCCTTTTTCCATTTTCTGAAAAATCTTTCCAAGCTCCTGAGCTGCCCATTGCGCTTTGCATCTCACTGCTGGGGGGAAACAAAACCCAAACTTCTACATATTTCTCCAAATTGCAGTTATCCCCTTACTTGTGTATTTCCTGAGGCAGGTACCTCTGAGGTGGTTCCAGTGGCCACATATTTTTTTCCAATAACATCATTGTGCATGTCCTTGTCCCCTCCTCCCAGTCAGTATACAAGCAGAATGTTAGTTCCAAATCAAAAGCAATTCCCTGCTGCTAACTGCAGCAGAGCCTTTGTCTTTGGCTAGCATGAGTTTTGGGGAGCTACTTGACCTATGCATATGCTTTCCCATTCCAGACGGTGCATGGGAGTTATTGTCTACTCAACAACAAAACATAAACAGAAAAATAATTCAAAAACTAAGAAATCAGTGTGCTAAATAGTAAAGTTCTAATTTCTTGCAAAAATTGTGTTCTAATAATGGAAGCACTTTTCCCTTAAACTCTAGTGAGTCAGAAACTTAAACTCTGCATTCAGGCCTCCCCCTGCCAGTCAGAGGCAGTCACTGAAGGTAATTCTCCATACTGCAGGCGGATCAAAAGAAGCTCATTATCAGTTGATCATCTAAAAGGATATGACAGCTTCACATCCAGTTGTTCGGCAGCTGAGATGCAGTCTGGAATGGATCTTTTCTGTGTCTGTTGTCTATAATGGCTTTTAGGGCTGGCTCTTCTTCCAACACACAGTACAAATCCTCTGGTAACTAGTACCAGCCACACACAACAAAAGCCAGCTAAATCTGGTGTAAGCTCGGAAATTGATGACTGCTTGCCCTTTTCTCATACTCAAGTCAGCAAGTGTCTCCCAGGCTGAGTGTTCTGGGCTGCAGCCCTGAGGGTTAGGGGTTCTTCTCGACTTCTGTGGACACTGATACTATCCAGAAGAGTGAATTCCCTTCCTCCATGCAGACTGACCGGTGATCAGTGTGAACAAGATACTTCCACTGATCCCTTTAGGCAACACTGGCACTGCACTGCTTCGTAAATCTGAGAACTTGGGCTGAGCAAAGTTCCTTTCACAAGTGTTAATAAGAACTTTTAAGGCTGACCTGTGCTCATCTTCAACAAAACTTGGCTTCTGTCATGCCTACAGTTATAACAAGGCAGCTGCAATTCAACTTACTTTTCTTTCAAACTGAAAGGAAGGTGCCCCCTTCCCAGTGCATGTGCAATCCATCACTTGCGTGCCTCTGCTCTTCTGCTTGATTTCTCCTGGATACCTGCATATGTGCCTGCCCTAGCCACTTTTGTGGGGTGCTTGTGTTAATTTAAGCCTTTTGAAGGAATCAGTGCATGTGTTTACCTAGGCAGCCTTTTGATGTTCCTCTTCCAGTTCCTGCATCTGTCAGCATCATGTTCCCCAAGCACATACATGGAGCTGATTCCAGAAGTCATCTGTCAGCTTATTCCATATGCTGTCCTTCACCTATACACACAGCGTCCTCGGAGGTGTTAATATATGTAAAATAAAGTTAACATTTCCTGTTCTGGTGTAATAAAGATGAGTAAGTGGGAAAGAGAAGTCAATACAGAAACAAGTTCCTTCTCTGTTTCTTCCACGGGATTTGCCCACTAGATGAAGATAGCAGAAACAGAGGAATAGAGCTGGGAAGGAGGGTGGACAGAAGTGTGGGTTCATACTGAGAAGAGGAGGCTGCTGGCTCAGGCAAGAAAATATGGAACCACTCACAGACTGCAGCCACTGCTAAATAATGAAGTGTCGCTGTGAGTTTGGCTGTTGCCAACAAGCTTACAGCCTGCACAGAGATACATCAGATCCAGAAGGATCCCCTGAGTCACTGAACTCAGATCCCTGGTATTGCAGAGAACCATTTTACGTGACTCCTTTCACAAGCTATTCACATCCGTTCTTAAAATTAATGCAGCCTCTTGTCCCTGGTAATCTGTGGGAAAACTTCTGTAGAACTTAAGCCTAAAGTTGCCTTTAAAAAGAACTAGCTAAAATAATACATAACAGTTTATATTTTTTTGTTCCTGTGCTAGTAGTTTCCTTTTGCTGAAAATGCTTTTCTTGGGGTTTTTTCCGTGAAAAATAGTAGTTTCATAATTCAGAGTCTAGTACAAGCATAAGGAGCTTTTTATGGCAAAAAAAAAAAAAAAGTTTGTGTGGTGACCATCCACTGGCACAGCTGCAGACTGGAAGACAGTCCTAGAAACATGTTTTTCTGAAAGATTCCAAATTATCTGGATGATACACTGATATGAACTGAAATACTTCCACTCTGCCTCTGCTTCACTAAACCATCAAAAGAAACTCATCATCAGTTGGTCACCTAAAAGAGTATGTCACCTGCACGTTCAGCAGCCTGAAACGTGTCTTCTGTTCCCTTGATGACCCTACTCTTCCCTCCATGCACCAGCATAAGTTTGTATTCTTTTCACAATAGCAACAGAGTCCCTGTCCACTAAAAAATGCATTATCTGGTGCAGTGTAAGGTTAATCTCTGTATGTTTTATGGCTTGGAGATGATCTGTGTAGGCAAGAACTTGGAGTGAAAATTCCCAGTTGTATACTTTTTGCATCCTTGCTGAGATCTGCCCATTGTATCAAATCGAATCCTGCAGCCTACAGGGAAAAAAAAAAAAAGATGACTTGCAGTGCTGCCATCTGAAAAGTGCCAGCCTGCAGCACAGGAGGAGATGCTCCATGTTTTCAGAAGAATCGAGTGCTTTTTAGTAAGTGTCACGTATGATATCCGTGAGATTATTTTTAAACAGGTAAGCAAAACCCAAACAAGAAACAACAAACAACAGTAGAGCTATGGAAGTGCTGGGGTGATCTAAGACACAGAGGGGATTAGGTAAGCAGGAAGGCAACAGCATTGATATACTACACAAGAATGTGGGGACAGGAATTAACCTGGTCTAACAGAGGAGCTGCTGCCCACATACCATCCTCTCTAGAGAAATTACACCTTTGCATCATGTCAAAGAACAGCCCAAGCCTCTAGATATCCAGGCTGCGCTAAATCCCATTCTTCTCGTCACACATACACACACACACACACATCCCCCGAAAGAACATCTCCCTATGTTCACCCCTGTATTTTCAGCTCTCTGAAGCTTTACACCAGTGAAGGCTGAATTTCCACAAGTGATGGAGACCCTGCGGCTGCCACAGCAGGTGTTCTGCACCTGCAGGAGCCAGGTCCCTGCCTGATGCTGCCCTCCTGCAGCAGGAGCGGGCAGCTTCCCGTGCTCGGGAGCGATGGCGAGTGCCATTCAGACGGCGCTGACAGCATCTCCTGGTTTTTAATGCTAACGCTGGTTTCAAAACTCCTCGGAGATGAGTCCTGCCCAAAGACAAAAATATCATTTACATTTCTCAGGGGGCTTCTGCCTCCCCACATGGCCCAGGGCTCTTCCAAAATGGGCAGGCTGGCCCCGAGGGCCCCTCACGCACGGGCTTCCCTCGAGCTCTACTCAGAGTTTGCACCATGCACGGTGAAGCCTTGAGTAAAAAGGGGAAAAAAAACCAAACATACACACATATAAAAAAGCGGAGAAATGCCCCGTTTCTGCAGTGGCAATCAAAAGTATCCTCACCCACACCGCAAGGCCCGCAGGAGGGTTTAGCCGTGGGGCCGAGCGTGTCCCCCTCGCTGTGGGAGCGGGAAGCTGGTCCCGGTACCGGCGGGTGTGAAGGAGGGGCAGGGCCCCGCGGGGACGGCAGCAGGTGGCCTACGAGCCCCGAGGAGGCCGGGGCGGGGGCGATGGGACCTGGCGGAGGAGGCTGGAGCATAAGCAGGAGCCGCGGGCCGCGCCGTCGAGGGGAGGAGGCGGCAGAGAGCCGACCGTGCCCGCCCCGTCGGGGGCCCGGTGCGATGCTGCCTGGAGCAGGGCCAGCGCCGCGGCACACGGGTGACGGAGGGAAGGGAGAGATGAAAGTTCGCCGTCGCGAAAGCAGAGAGCCCTTGCTTTGAGTTGGAATTGGGTTTTGGTAGGGAGGAGGGCAGAGGGAGGAGAAGCATCAGCCTCCCCAGGCCTTTCTCCCGCCTGCCGGACACTGCGAGGTCTTCTCTGACGGCCGTGGTTTTGCAAACTCGGTGTTTGCACTGTCTCTCTCCCGTATTATTTTTACCGGCCTCCTCTTCATGCACACGGGGCTCCCCGCCCCCAAAATTCGGCCGGGGTGGGGGTGCGCTCCTCTCGACCCCGCCTGCCCGCCCGGCCCGGCCGCAGGGGCCGAGGTGCCCCGCCGGCTCCCCCGCCGCCGGCCCGCCTGCGGATGAGAAGGCACTGCGGAGCGCCGAGCTTCCCCTTTAGCAACCTCGCCGCTTGTTTTGCTGTGTGGGGTTGGTGGTTTTGTTGTTTGGTTTTTTTTCCCCCGAAGGGGAGAAGGAAGGGGGGTAGTCTGGGTGTAGGGAGGGGAGAGGGGGAGAAGAGTGGAAAACGCTGGCTCTGTCCATGGTCAAAGTAATTCAGCTATAATCCCCCTTTCTCTTCCTCTCCTGGAGCTCTATTCATATTCTAATCACAGCTTTTCCTTCCCTAAACCAGCCACTTTTATCAGAGCCCTAGCTTTGCACTTTTACTTCCACTTCCAGCACATACAACCGCATACAGAATAAGCAACTTTTTCCAGCCTCCGTCCTGCCCTCTTCTCCCCCCGCAATCCGCTAACCCGAAATGGGATCCTTGCATCCTCGGACTAAAGCGGGGAGGCAACACCAGTTGGAAAACACACCCGTTTGGTTCTTCATTTCTCTTGCTAATGGGCATCTCCCACCCCCCTGCTTTCCGCCCGATCCCACGGAAAGCTCTCCGGGCCAGCCGCTCTCCGCTGCCAGACAAGCCGGTGACGGGCGGCCCCCACCCCGCCTTGCCTTCTTTCCCCGAGGCCTGGGGAGACACACGGGAGTCCCTGCCTCACGTCGGCAGTGCCAGCATCTCTCGCCGAGATACTGGCAACTTCTTTCTCCCCTCACACCCCCCTTTCCTACCCACACACATCGCCTTTTTTTTCCCCCTACAATAAACTAAGCTTACAAGATATTTGGGAAGCTGTGCAGCTTCCAGTGCCATGTGCCCGCGAAGGATCCCAAACCAGAGCCCACCGAGAGGAGGAGAAAGAGGAGGAGGGGAGCTCGGCCGCGCTGCGCTGCACGCACACCCGGCAGCCCCAAAGAGCACAACCCCAAACCTACTGCCCGTTTGAAGATCTAAGCCAATTTTGATCTCGGGCTGTAATGAGCCAAGGACCTTGGGTGGGGGCTGGGGGAGGGAAGAGAGGAGTGGAAAGACTGCTGGAACTTTAAATAAGAAAAACGTTTCTAATGCTCAAATAGAAGAGGGAAGTCGAAGTGTTGGGATTGCGTAGATCTAAGGCCCCCCTTTTTGGAGGAAAGCTTTTCTTATTCAANCTCTTCCTCTCCTGGAGCTCTATTCATATTCTAATCACAGCTTTTCCTTCCCTAAACCAGCCACTTTTATCAGAGCCCTAGCTTTGCACTTTTACTTCCACTTCCAGCACATACAACCGCATACAGAATAAGCAACTTTTTCCAGCCTCCGTCCTGCCCTCTTCTCCCCCCGCAATCCGCTAACCCGAAATGGGATCCTTGCATCCTCGGACTAAAGCGGGGAGGCAACACCAGTTGGAAAACACACCCGTTTGGTTCTTCATTTCTCTTGCTAATGGGCATCTCCCACCCCCCTGCTTTCCGCCCGATCCCACGGAAAGCTCTCCGGGCCAGCCGCTCTCCGCTGCCAGACAAGCCGGTGACGGGCGGCCCCCACCCCGCCTTGCCTTCTTTCCCCGAGGCCTGGGGAGACACACGGGAGTCCCTGCCTCACGTCGGCAGTGCCAGCATCTCTCGCCGAGATACTGGCAACTTCTTTCTCCCCTCACACCCCCCTTTCCTACCCACACACATCGCCTTTTTTTTCCCCCTACAATAAACTAAGCTTACAAGATATTTGGGAAGCTGTGCAGCTTCCAGTGCCATGTGCCCGCGAAGGATCCCAAACCAGAGCCCACCGAGAGGAGGAGAAAGAGGAGGAGGGGAGCTCGGCCGCGCTGCGCTGCACGCACACCCGGCAGCCCCAAAGAGCACAACCCCAAACCTACTGCCCGTTTGAAGATCTAAGCCAATTTTGATCTCGGGCTGTAATGAGCCAAGGACCTTGGGTGGGGGCTGGGGGAGGGAAGAGAGGAGTGGAAAGACTGCTGGAACTTTAAATAAGAAAAACGTTTCTAATGCTCAAATAGAAGAGGGAAGTCGAAGTGTTGGGATTGCGTAGATCTAAGGCCCCCCTTTTTGGAGGAAAGCTTTTCTTATTCAAAACAGCATCACAATGGGCTTCACATTGAGCCTTGCCACATCCCCATCTGAGTAGCAGCCATTCATCAGGCTGGCTGGCCTATCAATGACATTTCTCCCATCAGGGCTTCTATAAAATGATGCTTTTTCCCATGAAACATCCGCAAACATTTTGACGGGTCTGGCTTTGCCCTGCTGGATTACGGAGTGTCNTTTTTTTTTTTTTTCCTTCTTCATAGACTGCCGGCCGGCAAACTAATTGCCCATCCGTTTTTGGTTTTAAGCACTCGCTTAGGTTTGAGCAGAGCCTTTCGGAGGGGAGAGAAAATGTGGTTTATTAGGGAAGATGGTTGGTGGATTAGGGCGAGCTCAGCACCGAGGTCGTCTTGTCCCGCGGGCAGAACCGAGGCTGGGCCGATTTGGAGGGAAGGCAGGCAGTTTGGGAAAGGGCAGTTTGGGGTGGGTCTCTCTCCCCGCGCGCCCAAACGATGCCCTGGGCGCTCCGGTAACCGGACGGGCGAAGGCGGGGCTGGAGTCCCACCAGCGAAAGCCGCCAGTGGGGACAAACCCCGGCGGGAGGCGACGGGGGCGGCCTTAGTGGTGAGGCCGCCGGTCCCGAGGGCCGCGTTCCGCGCCCCGCCGTCCGACGGCCGCCCCTGCCGCCCAGCCCGGTCCGGGGTCGGCGGAGGGGGAAGTGCTGTGGCGGGTACCGGCTCTGCCCGGGGCAGGGCCCAGGCCTAGGTCTTTCCCACCACGGCTGTCAGCCGGCAGCCTCACGAAACCGCCGGTCCTTTTCTCCCGCTCCCTCCCGCCGCCCTGCCCGTTCTCCCGCGGTTTGCACCGCCCGCAACCGCTGCGCTCTGCCCGGAGCGCAGTCCCAGCGCTCCCGCGTGCGGCGGAGGGCGAGCGGCCGCCACAGTAATCTTTGATAATTTCATTTATTTTTATTAACACAGGAAAACACCCTCTCCTCCCTCCCTCCTTCCCAGCCTGCCTGCCCAGGCGTTCTCCAGGAGGAAAGCTCGCAGGTTAGGTAGGGTTCAGCCTGGGGGCGGCCCCCGCACTGCCCGCTCCTGATCTGACCCGTCCCCTCCTACGGCCACTGGGCCGGCTGTGACGGCCTTGTCCGGCTGCGAGGTGGCCGGATAGCGGAGAGTTGGGCTGCTGCAGCCCCGCAGCGGGATCGGGTCCTCTCCGCGTCTCCTCGACGGCCTCGGAGGGCCGCGTTCCGCCGCTCCTTCGAGGCCCCGCAGCTCCGTCCCGGCTCCTCCGGGGTTGCAGGCGCCGTGCCGGTGTAGCTGGCGCGGGTGGGGACGGGGAAAGAGGCGATGGGGCAGGGCAGCCCCGGCCTCGGGACTGCTCCGCCGAGCCCGTCAAGGGCTTTCCCATCCCTCGCTTCTAAACGATCCGACGGGCGTTTTGTAAAATTTAAATATTGATTAAAAACAAGGGAAAGAAGAGAGAAGGGGAAGGGAGTTGCCTGATCCCACTCGGCTGTTCTTGCAGCGGTCCCGGCGCGGGGCGCTCGACGCACCGGGTGGGCTCGGCCCGTCGCCGGCCACCGGCGGCACCAGCTGGGTTTGGGCCACATTTATTGTCGGGTCCCGGGACAAAACCCAGGCGGACTGTTCGGGAGTGGAAGTGTTCGGCGAGGAAAGAATCGTTGTGTTCGGGTCAGAGGATATGGAGAAGCTAGTAGGGTGTTAGAGAGAGTTGCCTTTCTGTCCGGCGACACTGCCGAGGCGGGGTTAAGGGAACGGCCGGCAACATCTCGTTGTTGAGAGGAATGTAGGGAAAGAAAATCAAATTTAACAAAAAACCCCCCAAAAAACTCCCGCCGCTTTCTATTTCTCCTTTAGGAATTGCCCATGCTTGGGCTGAGCCTCTGTACTATTCGTTCCTTAATTTCAGTATAGTGATAATAAATGGCAGCATGATTGATTAAGATAATATTAATCAGAAAACACTTTAGTCTTGCTAAACAGATGGCAAGAAAAGTGGAGCTTTGCAGTTGTCTCATTCAGACACCTTAACCTCCCTTTCAAGAGGACTTAATCCAATTAGCTTTTCTCCTGAGTTTCAGTTGTTATGTAAAGATCCTTTTGCATTGTGGAGAAATATGGCTTCATTGAAAAAAATCAGTCATGTTTTAATTTATCCTCAACAGTTTTTCCCTAAACCAGCGGGATAAATTAAAAAAAAAATTACCCGCTATTCTAATTTTAAAGGAGGGGAATGGCTTTTCCTCAGCAGTGCGGTGTGTTTCCGTCGAGTTTAGCTCCCGTTCCCCTAACCTGTAGAGTGACCCATGGGGGCTGTCAGCAAGGCCAAGGGATTTCTGGCCGCCTGGGGTCCCGGGGAGCCCGCACCCCATCCCGGGGGCCGGACAAGGCAGCGCGCCCGCTCCACCGCCCGGCCCCGACGGCCCGGCCCGGCCC
>VYZS01056271.1:17272-35143 GCA_013400695.1 Neodrepanis coruscans | reverse complement strand
GAGAGAAAAATTAGAAAAAAAACATCAGAAGGCACGCATTATCTTTCAGGCCTCAGCTGCCAGTTGCTGCTGCTGTTGAAGACAAGTGTAGCTTGTCTAGTGAGCAAAGTTATGGGTTTTCAAGCTTTTGAGTTCCTCTCTTTTTTTCCTTTTGTCACTATACAGTTTTGAATGTGCACTGTCTTCATGACTTGCTGTTGAATCATTCTAGTAAATTCTCAGCCTTGCATCACTTGACAGTGGTCATTAACTTTAATGATGCTAATGTTGACTACCAGTTACTTGTGTCACCAGAATTTTTTTTAGTAGCTTTAGTTCAATATGGTGCCTGTGCTTTACATCTGAAATAGGTTTGTGTTGCTGTATTTTGTGAACTGCAGTTGCTGTTTAGATGTCACTGGTTTAATTCATGCTTATAGTCATATATAAAGAAGAATCCAAGTGTTTCTGTTGTTTACATTCTCAGATTGTGTTTGACTGATATTAACTTGTAGCTTGATCTTTTTTTTACTGTTATGCTTGTATGAGTTGCAATTTAGTGAGTGTTGGAGAGTCCCTTAAAAAGTTCCTGTTCACTTTATGATTTAAGCAGGATAATTAACTATGTTGTTTCTTTCCCAGGGAGTTCAGTGCCTGTGACCAGCAGCAATGTTTCTGCATTTTCTGCTACTTCTGGAGGTTTCCTGGATTCAGACAAATTCAAGAAGCCTGAGGGAAGCTGGGAATGTGAGGTCTGCATGGTCCAAAACAAAGCAGAAGCCACAAAATGCATAGCCTGTGAAAGTGCAAAGCCAGGCACCAAAGCAGAGCTTAAAGGTAATACTTCATAAGAAAAAAACAAAGGTGCAGCCTGCAATTTATTTTTCTAAGTACAATGATTTTTTTCGTTTGAGCTATGGCAAAAAATTGCCCATTTTTCATCTAGGAATAATGTAAAGTGCCTCTGTTTTCACATTCATGCCTCAGAAAAAGATTCATTTTTTTTTTTAGAGAAAAACTTAGCTCAGTGACATAGTTGTTCTTCACAAGCCTTACGTGTTGTTCATTTGGAGTTTAGATTAAAAGCATGGTCTTTCAGAGAAGTTAGCAGCGTGCTTTTCAAAGCCAGGTACTGGACAGAAGAGCACCACTGCAAAAAAGGTCTGTGTAGAGAGGAAGTGTGGAGTTTTCTTAAGTTGGAGTATATGTGGGGGTGCATCATATGTTGCAGACTTCATATTATTTCTTATTTCTCCAGGTTTTGGTACTGCTACTGTGTCTACAAATGCTGCAACACCATCATTTACGTTTGGTGTCCCATCATCATCCTCTGAATCTTCTCAAACATTAGGTAGCACAGGGAGTTTTAAATTTGGAGAACAAAATAGCTTTAAGTTCGGCATTGCATCTGAATCTGCTTCGTCCAGCACTGTGACTGGGGGATTTAAATTTTCTACTGGTTCCGGGAACTTCAAATTTGGAGTTTCTTCCTCAGACTCTAAATCAGAAGACAGCAAAAAAGAAAGTAAAAGTAACAGTTTTACCTTTGGACTTCCATCGACAAGCAGTCAGGCTCCTTCCACATTTCAGTTTGGAACCACAGGCCTGGGGCAGGAAAGGAAGGAGGAACCAGTTTTGGGAGGTTTTGGTTTTGGCACAACTTCTACTTCTTCCATAGCTACTAATGAGAGTAAGACCGGAGTCAGTGGCTTCACTTTTGGAACTGTGGCAGAAAAGGAAGCAGCATCACCTGCTTTGCCATTTAAGAAGTCAGATGAGAAAAAGGATGAAACTGTTTCAACGAAGGGAGGCTTCTCTTTCGGCAGTGTGGAGTCTGCTCCTGCCTCACAATTTGTTTTGGGAAGGGCAGAAGAGAAACAGGACTCTGTCACTTCTGCTGCTCCATTAGCATTTGGAAAGAAACCTGACAATGAAGAGTTAAAGGCACAACCTGTCTTTTCATCTGGGACAGCCGAGCATACCAAAGAGGAGAGCACAGCAAAACCTGTATTCAATTTCAGTTTTGGTAAACCATCAGAAAAGGAAAGTGAGCAGGCAAAGCCATCTTTCTCGTTTGGGTCACAAACAAATACTTGCGGTAAACAGAACATCTTTTGTTTTCACTTGTCTAATTGTGTCTATCAAATAATACCTCTGAGGCTGTACTGGACAAAATTTAGGGGATTTATGTTCTACCTGCAGTCATTTAGTTCTCATTGTTGATGTGTAGATAGTATGTGGCAATTCCTAGATTTCTAGATAATTTCTAAGTGTTATAGATTTCTAAGTTTTAACGCTGTTTTTAGACAAAAGAACAGCCACGCCTTAAGGAATCTGTATTGCTGCTTGGATAAGCACAGAGGTTTATTGTCTCAGTAATAGCAACTCAGCTGGTGATAGAATCTATAACATGATGAAGTATAGAGGCCTCATACTAGTGTTGTTTTTATAGTTAAAAGGCAGGAGAGAGGGAATATCTTATTTCCATGTACTTGCAGATGTGCTACGGGAAATAGTTTCTCTACTGCTACAAAGGTACAAAAACCACTTCATAGATATTACACAGTTTTGTATTCCCCTGATTTGCCAAAAGTCTGCAGTGGAGGATTAAAGTTCTTCAATGATGATCACTGTGAAAAATTCTTGGTTGTTAAATTCCTTTTGTGTGCCATGTTTCTTCCTTTCAGATCAAGGAGCATCTTTCAGTTTCTTGAGCTCTAGTTCCTCCAGCACAGTTGTACCTACCACTTCAGCCAACAGCAGTGGCAGCATGTTTGGCAGCACCCTCTCTTCCTCGAACCCTCAGCCAGTTCCCACTCCCTTTGTGTTTGGACAACCCAGCAACACTGTGACCAGCTCTGTGTTCGGCAATCCTGCAGAATCTTCAACATCTCAGTCATTTGGCTTCTCTCAAGAAAACAAACCAGCAACCACATCTTCCAGCACTGGCTCGACTCTTACTCCATTTATGTTTGGTTCAGGAGAGAGCAGTACCAATGCAGCAAATTCAGGCTTTACTTTTGGAGCTACGACGACATCAAGTTCAACAGGTACACTTTAAATAGACCCTCTTCTCCTTTTCTCATTTTTGCCATTACATAGTGAACCAAGGAGATAACTGTTTTCATCAGTATTTTGCTTTGGAAAAT
The DNA here is from genome assembly GCA_013400695.1 of Neodrepanis coruscans. NCBI lineage: Eukaryota > Metazoa > Chordata > Aves > Passeriformes > Philepittidae > Neodrepanis > Neodrepanis coruscans. The sequence continues at coordinate 32,015 of VYZS01056271.1, read as the reverse complement.
GTGCAGGCCAAAGGCATAGGCGTAGAGAAAAATACTGAGTATTTATATTCAGCAGTATAAATTTGGGCTCCTTTTTCTTCAGTCTGGGAAATGCTGCAGCAGGGTTGTTTTATGCAAGGGACAACCCTTTACTGGGTTTCAATTTCTATGAGATATTTTCCCCTTGAGAATTAATAGTTTCTTTCTTCTCACTGTCAGTCCAGTGCTTACAGTTAGAAGTCAAGGTATTACAGCTTCCCTGATTATTCTCTCCCATACCTAAAACTTTCACCTGTTTTAAATAATATCAGGACTTGCAAAGTCCTTCCTTCACAAGTATATGGACACCCAGTACCTCTACAAGCAATCACTGCTGTTTAAGGGTTATTTTTTACTAAGGATCATGGCCAGTTTTTTACTAAGGATCATCTAGCAATTTAGAGAAGACAGCAGTTAGAAGTACAAAGTTTCTTCATGTTTTATGTTCATTACCCCAACTGCACAAATTGCTTGAAGCAATACGACGCAAGACTAAATCCACCAAATTGTCTGTATTTCTATGAGCCATGCAGTATGCTGGAAATAAGACTGAACCTGTGAGGGACTTAATCTAGTTTGATCTGATGGCTTAACTTTGTCAGTCAGAGAAGTTTAATTTACACACTTCTTCGTGTATCAGAGAGAAAGCAGTCCTAAATTAAAACAACTAGCAGATCAATTTAACCTGCTTACAAATCAGTAAATGTTCAGTGTTGTTAGTAGGTGACACCATATTTCAAACATCTTCACAAATGCATAACCCTGTATTTTACCATGTATCCATTCATCTTGGGAAGAAAGTCAGCCATTCCAAGTTATGGTGCAGGAGAGGGCATTTCCTGTTGCATGAGGGCTCCTTAAATTCCATTAATAGTGCTGATAAAAATGTCCCTTTTGCATAGTAGATCTGTCAGGTACTTTCAGAGTCACTGTTAAGTTGCATTTCATTTTTGTTTCATTATTTCTGCTGGCCATGCAGAACTGAAGCAGCTAAACAGCTGGGCTGGTTGTCTGTTTATGATAAGTAGAGAATTAACTCTGCTAAACCCAAGTTTTCAAGTACAGAGATCACTACAAGCTTGATTTGACCTCCAGAAGTTGATAATGGTAAACACTTGGACAGGGGAGGGTTGCAGTTGCTGACAAGAAAAGATGCATGTTCTTGTCCGTATAAATGAGGAGCTGTATTTTGCATGTTTGAAAAATACAGTTTGAGTAAATATTTTCTGTGTGTGGCTTTTAGTAAATACAGATTATAACATACTATTTGTGGGAATTCATTTGTAGATCATGAAGAGGCAACCAGTGAGTTTGAGATTCAGTTTTGTCTTACTCTCATAACGATGGTGTTTCTCATGTAACCTAGAAGAAAGGGTGCAATTCCTGTGTCGTGGCTGCTGTAGTATCTGTTTCATATACTCATGAAATTAGTTGAAATTAAGATAAAGATTCAGCTACCAGACGCAGGGTTTGAGAACCTTTGTTTCTGGAGTCATTCTTGAGGGTGGGAGGGAAACAGCCCATCCTGACATCCCTCCTTTTTTCCCTAAGGGTCGTCGTCTTCGTTTCTGTTTGGCTCTGGGCCCCCAGCGCCTGCTGCCGGCCCAGCATTTGGCGCCAGTCAGCCACCAGCATTTGGCCCAAGCCAAGGGTCCAGCCAGCCAAGTGCTCCAAGTTTTGGATCGCTGTCGACAACGCTGTTCTCAGCTGGCAGTCACTCTGCTCCTTCTGCCTTCGGCTCGGTGACGAGCAGTACTCCACCCTCGGTGTTCGGACAGCAGGCAACCCAACAGCCAGGGTTTGGCTCTGGTACCCCCAGTGCTGGTGAGTGCCCACCATCCTCTTCCCTTTTGGTCTCAAAGATGATACATTCTATTTTCTTTCTCATGAAGTGCAGGAAGACGACTTCGGCATTGTGCATGTACTTAAATGTAGGAATTGCCCTCCATAAAAGTAATGGGTGTAGGGTTGTCATTTGTGTCTGAGTGCGGAGACATCATGTGCTATAGGTATCCAGCTTCAAAGCCTTCCCCACAAGAGACTTGGCAGACAGGAAGGTTGAAACTCTACCCCAAAATTCTGAGCTTTTATTTTATTGATAAACCTAGTGATTATAAGGAAGTGTTGAAAACCATGGAGTAATCATTGGTACGTTTGTGCAAAACAGAAGGGCAGAAGCACTGCAAAATTGGGGTTTTTTTGCATTTGTTAGAGTAGTTCTTTAATTAATTATTTGACCGTAACAGGCTTCATTAAATAATATATGGTCAGAACTGGTTTGGGTTTTGTAAGCATTCAGGATGTATTTGAAGATTTTTTTTTGCTAATGAGGTACAAAATACCAAGGGCGGGGGGGGGCAGAGTGTAAGAAGGACGTGTTCCACACTAGTAATAATTCCAAAAGAAAAATGCTGCCAGAACATGTTAAGTGCACATCAAGTATGTAAAGGGAAAAAAAAAGCCTCCTGTTTCCCTCTCAGAAGTTTTACAAAAATAGTTTCCATTAAAAGTAACTGACGTTTTTGTACTAATCAGTAGATTAGCTGGCACACCATGTTACTCAGTTTGTCTTTCATTAATCAGGCAGAATTTAAAGGTAGAATTCTCCCTGAATTGTCCGTGTTGCTTACCAGTTACTTTGATGGTAGGAATGTTTGGGTTTTTTTGAGATGAGGTGCTACATTAGCACATTAAAGGAAAAGGAGTCCCTCACATCAACTGCTCGAACACAAGTTTACTTGAATATAAATCTACGTGATTCTAGGCTACAATTTAAGACATTAACAAACGTCAGTATGCTCAATATGGACTTAGCGGTGGCACAGAAGTCAGCAAACAATTTGTTGTAAGTGAGCTAGCAGTATTACTTTAAGAATCCCTCAATCTCTGTTGGAGTAGATTCATTCAATATAGTATTCCTGTAGTAAATCTGGCACTACAGGTGCCACTGCCACAACTTTTGTCATCTTAAGCAACCTGTAAAAATTTTTTTTATAAAGATAGAGGGGAAGAACATGAGGATTTTGCTGGAAAGGATGAACTCAGATGTCAACTTTCTTATTCCCTTCTGCTTCTACCCCATCTTCCCAGGTTCTGTATTCCAGTTTGGAAGTAATTCGACTAATTTCAGCTTTCCAAATAACCCAGGAGTGTTCACTTTTGGTGCACCAGCAGCTCCTGCACAGCCTTCTGGCACTTCAGGATTTTCGTTCAGTCAGCCTCCGACATTTACAGTGGGGTAAGAGACTGTATCAGAATTTCACTTGAGCTTCGGGTAATATCAGTGGACAATGTTCAGCCTCTACTGCTGTTAAATCATGAGGTGTTCAGATGAACCTTGGAGTTTGAAACTAAATTTGGCACCCTTTCTTGAATTAGCGTGATGGGCTAAATAAGCAACAGTATGTTTAAAGGAGCCTAGCTGTCAGGAATATCACACATCAACACATGTGAGCTTGTCTTGTATCTTGAAAGGTAAAATGCATATCCAGCCATTATGCTGCTGCTTACCTACTGAGTAAGAGAGATTTAATTGGCTTTGGTTTCTGGAACTCTCTTCCTCCTGTTCACCATTTGCCGTTTGTTGCCAGCTGGTAACTAGTGAGACAAGACTATGAAACAGTTGTTTTGGAATATCTACTCAGTGCTGCTACTGAATTTTCAGCTACACTGTCCTAAACTCTGAACTACTGATTTCTTTTGATAGGACTAATGGGAAAAGTGTTTTCTCTGCCTCTGGATCTTCAGTTCCTGCTCGGAAGATAAAGACTGCAGTTAGACGCAGAAAGTGAACGCCTGATGGGTAAAACATCAAAAACATTGGAAGCAGCTACTACCCTGAGTTGTTCAGCTCCTACCCTGAATGAATTGTTCAGCTGCTACCCTGAGTTGTTCAGTTATTGGGATTGTACCTCACACTGGCTTATCGGAAGTCAGATCTGCCTAAAGGAGTATAAAACTTAGCTTTCCTGTCCTTCCCTTCCCCGTCTCCCCGTTACATTTTTCAGTAGCAAGTAAAGTTGGCAACAAGGCTGTTCTCAAGCAAAAGTCTCAAGTTACTTCTTTCACTGACTTGGCATGGTCTGGCTGTAGCCCTGAGTAGAGCCTGCACAGTGAATGGCTTGTACAATACCTCCTCATCCGCACCACTACGTGCGCTCATCCGCGTTTACTGACGCCTCGAAATTGTAATTATATCAGCGAGGGATGCTGTATAGAGTAGAGAATGTTGATAACGAATGATTTCTATGCTGAGTTTGTGCTGGTGTATGTGTGAAGTGAGTGAGTTTGGGTGTATCGTGCACTAAAATTTTCTGATAGAGGAAGACTGATTTAAGGATGATCCATGCTAAGGACTTGTTAGATCTGTAGTTCTTCATTTAATAATTATATGCTATTTCTATATTTTCATTCTTACAGCCCTTTATCACCTGTCTCGCCTTGTTATTTTATTATGAAACATGTGTAAATACAATTTGTTTCTCTATGTACTTTTTTGGCATAACAAATCTGTGAAATTGAAATTTTAATTTTGTGTGTTACAGCCATTTTTGTTTAGTATTGTCTCAGATTTTATGTAAATCCCATTATTCAAAGTTGCCTAAATCCATTTAGAAAATCTTTAAAATTGGGAATTCTTAAAGTAAGTTTATTGGCTTTTCTGATCCATTTTTGTTTGGACCAAAAACCAGTATTGTACAAAGTATTAAGTATATATTTTTATATTTACTGAAATGGACTGTGGTGACTTTGGATAATAAGGAAAAGTTTAATATTAAAGCCATGTTTATTACAGTATAATTAACATGTTAAACCATGGGATAAATGCCATCAATAAAAACTGCGAAATATTACCTGGCACTTTTAACTCTCCCTAAAGGCATCTGCAGCTGTAACTGTATGAGAGAGTTCCCTCAGTCTGAGCAGTTGTCACTTGCTTTCTTCAACCTCTGCTTTTGCCCAGTGTAACGGATTTTAGAGGATCTTACGTTAAAGGTCTCCTATGACAAAAGGGAGTTCTGTCATAGACTGAAGCTTGGAGCATCTTATTTATGTGGCAGCTGACCACAATGTTTTATAGTGCTATTAAAAAAAAAAAGTTAATGTTACAAACATTCAGAACTATTCTAACTGAAGAGTGAAAGGTCCACCCAATTGTAAATGAGTAACGGAGGGAGGGTGTGTGTGTGTTCCACTTCTGTAGTGGCTAAAGGAACTTCTTGGAGAACAGACATTATTTAGTAAAATCAGAGGAAATACTTGGAACCCACAGCTGAACTGTGGTCACAGTCACACACACCAAGTCACAGCAGTCAGTGTATGACTTCTTCCTTCAGCTAGAACAGAAGAGACCTGCACAATTGTCTGTGCTGTAAATGTCTTCAGAGGCATTGCTGGGGCCTTTGCTGGAACTTCTGCCCTTCGCTGCTCACCCTGCCACTGTACAAAGCGAGATGAGTCTCTGAGCACGAGCTGGACTTGACAAAGGCCAACCAACCCTTTTGAAGTGTTGGGCACAGTCACTGTTTCTAGGAACAGAAAATACTCAACAACTAGACTTCAAAACCACACCCCTAGCACTGCTATTCAGGCACATGATGCCACTGTAGCCGTGAAAGGATTACATGCAGTTATGTATTTCCCGATGTCTAAAGCTAAAAAATGTCACAGCTTTCACTTTTCCCCCTTAACCATAAACCACTGGCCAAGTACTTACCCTATAAACAGAAAAAAGTGGTATCTTCCGTGGAGCTTGTGTAAGAGACAAACATCTTGAATGCACCATCCTGAATCCTACTTTCTAGGTCACTGCTACAGTAAACAGAAGTTCTTTTTGTAGTCCTTCTGAAATTGTGAACAGGTAAAACACCCTAGAAGGCACTTCAGTTAGTTCTGACTGCTTTAGCATTCGTCAGGCTGATTTTGCCATGCCCGATATCAGTGCTTAAGTCAATAGTCTTTGAAAGACTGGAGCACGAGTCCTGTGAGGGGCAGCTGAGGGAGCTGGAGGTGTTTAACCTGGAAAAGAGGAGGCTCAGGGGAGACCTTATTGCTCTCTACAACTGCCTGATGGGGGTTGGTCTCTTTTTCCAGAAGTAACAGGACAAGAGGACATGGTCACAAGTCAGCCACAAGAGGTTTAGACTGGACATCAGGAAAATTTTTTTTAATGGAAGGGGTTTTCACACATGGGAACACAGCACCTGTGGGAGTTGTGGAGTCACCACCCCTCACAGTGTTCAAAAAAAACCATCCTCGAGTGCCATTCACGTTAACAGTGAACAGAGTGGTGGTGCTGGGTTGGACTTGATCCAAGAGCTTTTCCACACTTAGCAATTCTGTGCTGCTAGGAATAGGTAAATGGTACTTCTGAAGTTACCTATTTAGTTTAGTTAATAGTTTAGTTAGTATTTAGTTTTAGTTTAGTTAATATCTTCAAGTGGTCTAACAATCTCAAAGGGGTACTTTCTTGAGCCCTGCTTACTGCCACGTACTACTCAGACCTTCTTATTTCAGTGATAAATGCCATTAACATTACTCAAGGTTAATGGTACATTTATGAGGCCAAAGTCTTTTTGTTGGGTAATAAACTGTTACCATAAAACAACAGTAACCTTCAAAATTATGAGTTATTGATAGAGATACACTGCTTTAGCAAAGGACTCTGAAACCAGTGTTCTAGCCAAGACAACCTACTTGAAATACTTATTTTTGAATTAAAAAAGTTACCTCAAAAGTTAGCAACTACATTCTGGAGAGGTAATTAATGGGAAAATGTCATTCTCTCACTATTAAGCATTAGAACTGGTCCTGATTAATCACTCCAAATGAACACCGAATTACATATCCTACATGTCAAACAAAAGAAGTATTGCAGAATATGAACACATTACTGATTATTTCATCTGATGAAAGACGGAATCAAGCTCTCAAAACATTTCTGCTGTCAAACAAAGCAATGTCCAAAACTGAAGGCAAGAGGAGCACTTCAGTCACGGAGTGACAAGTTATATCTAAGGGAGGAACGCACAAAAACTGGGCTCTTGAAGAATTCCAAATTCTTACTCAAATTTTAGTAAAACATCAATGTTGCTTAATATTCATTTCCCAAGATACTACTAACATGAGAATAAACAAATTATCACAGTTATCTAGTCATGCAAAATATTAGGCTCCTTTATTCAGTATTTCAGTTACTCTGAATATACAAACAAATAGCCAGAATGATAAAGTGAAAATAACCAGTATTTATTCTGCAGATTTATACCCATAACACATTGCTGAAATGTTTTCTGCATGCTCCTGAAAACACATTCAGTTGTTTTGCTCTGCATTATATTCAAGAAATAGACAAGTGCTTTCACTCCAAACAGAAGCAAAAAAGTTACCTTTCATTAGCATGATCCATACTGTTCATGGCTCCAAAAGTATTTACACACACCAGTTCACTAACACTGCAGTGTAACATACCCTTCACAGAGGAAAAAGCAGTCACTGTTTCTCCTCTTCATTAGCTTGGACAAGTGAAGTAAGTTCATGATGTTTAAGACAATCATGCAAAAAACTTTCAACATCAACACTGATAAAATACTTAAAAGATAAGGGAAGATGATCTGTGAAGTAACAATGAAGGACATGTTAACCACTGCTGATCTCTGCCGCACACATGGCAATTTAACTAATAGGATCTGCTTTCCTGTCTAATACTGCAGTTCTCTTCCCTCTTACTCATTGGCAGGAAACTACCTGGAAAACAAATTGATTTTCTAGTTACCTGCCAACATTCAAAACTGAAAGGAGTTTTAAGGTGGAGTATTTCTAGGTGTCTGTTTTCCCCAGACTGACAAACAGAACAGCTCCTTTCTGCAGTTTGAGCAGCCACTTTCTGTCCCATCAATCAGAGGTTAATACTCCCAGATTTCATACATACTCTCCCGAACTTCTTTGGCATCTATGAAAACTCCAATGCTCTGAAGGTAGCTGCTGGCATCATACAGGAGCCATACATTTCTTTAGCTTCTGAATTGGTTCCCATTTAATTGGGGCAAAAGATTCTGATAGACACCTCAATTTCAGTTCTGGGATTGGTCTTTATTCACTGGGGGTGGGAGGGGATGTTCAAAACCAGTCCAGAAGCCTCATCTTTTGATATCATCTGACTCCGTTTCTTCTGACCACAATAGTTCCTGCTACAATATCATAGGCTGTTCTGTTGTGTTGGAAAAACAGCAGCGTAATAAAAGCAGGAAAAAATGATGCAATAGAAAAATTCTTGATCAAAGCTCGTACTGTGGACCTGAAATGAGAACAAAACATTCAGTGCCTTATTTTCACTTTTCTGCTTATATTGGTAATTAGCTTCCAAGTTCAGTGCCTCAGTTTTACACAGTACAAAAATCAATCTCTAGAGAGATTTTCCCACCTACCCTGAAAAATATTCAGTGTGTTTGAATAGTCAACATTTTATTCTCAGATCACGTAATCTGACAACTGCTCTTGCAATATAATTATTGCAAAGGTCAGCAAAAAAGCAACGGTGTATTTCCTTCCAGATCACACACTTTCAGCACCACAAGTCTGAGCCAAGAGCACTTACGTTGTCATACTGACATTAGAAGATGGAATGACTAACACACGGCTGGGTGCAATAAGTACGGATGTATCACATGTCACGACTCGCAGTCCAAGCAAGAATTTCCCTGGGGTTGCTCCACCTGCTCCCCAAATGCAGATTATCTGTAAAAGAAAGGTTATTGCAATTCTACACACCATCACAAGCTTCAACATAATCCAAAATACTGTAAAGAGGTTTTTACTTTATAGGCCAATGGTGACAGATTTTTGAAATTGTTTCTTCAACAACTGACAAGTATTAAATTACAGGATCTAATGTTTAAGAGTAGTTACCTCATAGAAGCAGACTAATAACCTGTAGATGAGAGCTACTATCATCATTTTCTGCAAATCTTCCATGGATGTATCTTCATCTATTTCTTCTATGATGTAATGCATGGCAAATTTAGAGATATCCCTGTACAAAAATAAAATTGAACTTTAAAACCATCCTTCTCCCAATACCAATGTTACCCCTTTAATACTAGAATTCAGTCCTTCAGTTCTGGTATTAGTAAAAGAACAAAAGCTCCTCGGCCTCTCTTACACCAAACAAGCCATTAAAATTCAGAACACTGGGTTTCCTTCCGAGTTGCTGCCTAGTTTGTCTTTTTCCTTAAGAAAAGGCTATTCTTTATCACTACTTTTGCACAATGGTGTCCCAGGGTAGCGAGCTGCAGAATTGTTTTGAAAATTCTCACACTTCTTAGAAGGTAAACATTCTGTGGGTGATCATCTAACTTTGTATAAATGGAAGGCATCCAAGTCTCCAAATCTCTTCCTTACAGAAACTTTTAAGGAAAAAGAAGAGGTAGCACTTCTCTACAAATGCAAGGGAGAAGTGGCAAGTCTCCCTAAGCAAGCAGGGGAACCCCATGTCCTCCTTTGCATGACCAGGGTTCCTCATTCTCAGTAGTCTTTACTGCTCACCATGCTCTACTGGAAGCAGGCACCTTGGTATGTAACAGGAAGATTTCGACTTTAAGCAATCAAAACCTTCTAGTTTTTATCCTAACAGAGCTATGCAAAGCCTCCATTTTGAGTTATCAGCGTATTTTCACAAGTCAAACATTCTTGCCTGACACCTGGAATATATGCTGCATATACTTGTAATATGTATTTATTTGGGCAAGTACTTCTCACTTGTGCATCTGATTGAGACTCACAAAAACGTGTAGTCCCACTTCAAAACAGTCCATGTTGTATTTGTACTACTCCTATTTATTCAAACTTAAGGATTGAAAAAGAACCTAGGAACTAAGAAAACAGTGTAGCACGACCCACATTTCCCTGCAGTACAGCCCTGGCCTGAAGTGTCTTTCTGGAGGATGTATTTTTTTCATGACAACTCAGCCTAACCTCAACCTTGCCATGTCCCATAAGCAGAAAAACTCCCCAGAATGTTTCTCTGGAGCTCCTTGCAAGCAACTTACTGGCTCTTACAAAACTAGTAATACTGAATATGCTGGAAATTACACCTTCACCACTTTACAGAACCGATATACATATAGTTGCTCCCCATCTTCCCAGTACTTCATTTTGTGTAATTCTCAGCCTACTAAAACCAAAATGAAAACACAAGCTGTGGGGTTACAGTTGGAGGTTTTGATGACTAAACAGAACCGGGGTTTTTGCATTTTAATTGCTGCTTATCTGAGCACAAAACACTCATAATTTACATTGACATATTTATTGTTTTAGATTCGACCCTCTTTTGCACACCTTTCAACCTGCAATCAGAAGTGCCTGGAAAATGCTTTCTGTACAGCATCACTTTATGGTCAATCCACATTTGGATGGTTCTTAAGCAGAAAACTTGGGTCCTGAAACTTGTTTGTACAGGAATGCCAATTATTGACTACACCAAGGTCTCGTCTCTTAATCAGACCACAATACTTGATTACCCCAGCCTGAAGCAGAACAGTTAGATGAGCTGAGGAATGAGATATCTACAGTTAAAAAGTCTTTGGGGTAAATTAGTACATCCACATATGTAAAAATGTAAAACCGAAGACTCTTTGAGTCTAGTGGATAGTTGATACACACAATATTTAACTGTACTTCTTAAGAACCCAAATCTACAGCCAGTAAAGCCTGCAGAGTGGCAGCATTCCTAGCAATCAGGGTGCATTTTCAAAGTACATACACATACAATATGCTCCATCAGATTTATTTTTTTTTTGTGTGGGTTAGCATTGTTTAGGTCAGAAATCTAAAAACATGGCACCTTAGAAAATGCTATGAAGAAAATTAACTCCATCCCAGCCAGACCCAGATGTTTTTAAAGGCTGTTTTAAAAGACAAGTTTATTTGTCAAGGTTTTTTCTTTGAAAATTATAAAGGACTTTCTAACAATCCTGCTATTGTTTACCCCCCAAGTAAATATGCAAGTCTAATCTGTCTCTCGTAAGGAGTTTGTGAGCCTATACACCTGTACAAGCTCTTTGTTTCCATCAGCTGACCCAAAAACAAAGGAGGTGAACCTAGTGGTGCTTTTCCCTCAGCTTCTGTCAGTTATTCAATGCCATCATATGTACAAGTGTACCAAGAATACAACCTGACACCTCAAAGAGCACATAAAGCTTAAAGCTGTAAATAAAGCTTTAAATTGTTCAACTTACTTTATTCCACTGAGGTGCATAATACTTAAAATGATGGTTGCCTTTATAAAGAACAGAATGAAAAAATCCACCATTTCTGCTATGAACCTGTGTGCCAATGAAGGGATAAGGAACTCCCGACCTGTAACAGAAATAATTAACATTACCCAGATTTTACTGCACTAACACAGTTAACATTGTCATCTAAAGAACACTCCACATTAACCTCTCTGCAAGAACAATCAAGATCTTGATTCTTCAAGATAACTGTGTGTATAAAAATTCAAGAATTTTTACACATATACTTTTTTTATACACGCATTAAAGAAAAATGTCTGTGTAAAAATTATCTGAATTGTTTAAATTTAAAGAAATTTCTTAAATGAAATGAAACTCTTCCAGAACTCTCAGTTACCTCAGGATTACTGGCCAAATCATACCCTGTTAAAGAACCAAAATACATTGAGGGTGCATCAATTTTTGTGTTCTTTTGTTTTGAACAGCTTCACAGAAAAGGAATAAACATGAGGTGAGATACAAGAAAAATTATATCTACCTCAACTTTTCTATTGCTCAAAAGAAAGGCTTTCACATGCCTCGAGTACCAGCTTTCAGAGCACAACACAGCCTATTTTGTCCCCACTTAGACACAAGCTGGAGTGGATGAAAACATCAGTCATACTGGACATAAACATTCCTATAGACTACTTACAGTAAAGCACAACGAGCTCCTCTACCCCCAGCCAGAAAAAGTAACACGCTTCTCGTCTTTAATTGGTGGATGCAAATGGTCACAAAGTCAGTCGGGTCAGTTACAAGCTTTTGTTGCCAATGCTACCACAGCTGGTTAAAGCAGAGAAAACATTCAAGAGTCCTACAGAAAGCTTCCAAGGAATAGTGTTGCAAAATATTTTTACCTGGACCCAACTACTCCTCTATTCCCAAAGGACAAATACAACTCTCACATGAAACCTGCAAGGACTCGCATCCAAACTTCATTCAGAAATACCTGAGTACTGCTTGACTTAACCTATGGGAAACAGTGACTGGGTTTGGTGCTGTTTCCAGGAACACAGGGAAAGGAGAAGAGGAGGAAAGATTGCTCCAATCTCAAAAAACATCATCAAATTTCACTTGGAATAAGCCTCCTCCACAGTCCAGCTGCCGAGACTGACACTGCCAGTCACGGCCACAAGCCAAAAGCCCACAGTGCTTGGGCCCTTTCTAGGCAGGGCAAGTAGAATCAAGCACAGCCTGGGTAAGAGACAGCTCTTATTTAACAGACTTTGGCTTATGTGTCTTCCTTTCATGCCTGCTGCATCAAAAATTCCTCTACATCAATAGTATCAAGCACCATGATTATTACATATGCAGTATTAAAATGATTCCACTCTCATTGTCAAAGCCTGTCCAGGTTGTCCATTAAATTGATTAAAGATTCTTCAACTAAGGCAGGAGGGAGCACAGCCAGTCTCCCAAACCTGACTTGAGTGCACAGCAACAGGCAAAAGCCTTCATTTGTTCTATTAAAAGAAGCACCTTTGTTGAAATGAGTGGCAGAGATGCATTAGAATAAATTAAATTCAATGACTGCACATGGAAGAAGATACATGAGGCTAACAAGATAAATATCCAAATTTTGTTACAATATCCATTACATTAAGAAACCTTGGCAACCCTTGAAGACTTGTGCAGCTCTACATTGCAGTGATTCAAGATGTTCCTCACATCAGAAATCCACTACTTTGCTGGGAGTTGCTAGCTGTACATCAAGGAAGCCAAACGCAACATCCACCCAGCCCAAAGTCTAGGATCTCACATCAAGCCAGTCCCAAAGCTTCCTTGGCACCTGGGAGCCCCAGGGCAGCTGACACTTGGACACCCTTCTTGCCCTCCTCTTCCCAGTGGATGTGCAGGAATCCCCTGCAGAAAGACAGGGAGGGGAAAGGCGAGGGTTGTCTTAGATCCTGATGACAGCGCTGTCACTGCCGGTGCTCAGGCACACACCTGCAGGCAGACTGACAGGGAACAGGCACCTAACAACGCCACTTTTTGACATCCCACTTTAATATTTGCAATACTATCACAGGCTGTCGCTTATTTCAGCTTATGTAAGTGCACCGGGATGGATGCACGGCCTGCCCTGCTGAGCCTGCTGTGCGGGCAATAATCTGCAGCAGGAGAGAAGGAGCCATAATCACTTCAGCTGTTCCAGATTTATTAATCTGCAATCTGAAGTCAAAGCGCCGGCAACTCAGTCTCTGTTTAGAATTATATTGTATCACTATGTCCCACGGAGTTCCCTCAGGAAGGCCAGGTTTTACAATAGGATGGAGTATTCAGAATAAACATGTTCAGCAGCATGAAATACCTTTAACGTGGAATTAGCCCCTGACAAACCAGGTAAAAATCCAAGAATCATTTCAGTGCAGCCTTTGTCGATATCTTGCTTTTAATGACTGGCAATACCTGCTTATCAGCAGCCCATAACTCAGATTTAGGACACAATTACACAAAATGATACTTCGTGTTATAATCGTGTCTAAGCAACATCTGCTCAAAACCACAAGAAAGCAGCGAATTCAGAAGCTTGATTCTCTTCCCTTCAGAAGAAGAGAAAATGAACTAAAAACCGTTTCCACACACACAGAGCCACTGAGTTTATAAACAACGTTACAGATCAGTAATGCCGTACTTTGCCCAGCAGAGCCAAAGGAGATCTGGCTTTTCTCCAAAGTCCTTCAGCAGTGCCCTGCTCCAGTCTCCTACCACTACTCAGGGTGCTACGGAACATGCAGGGAATGTCACTTAGGCACTTCTCGACTCGTGAATAAATATTGGTGCTCCAGGTTCTACCTCTGCTTTGATCACAGAAAGTTGGCCTTGCCCTTGAAGAGAAACAAACAGAAGGCCCGCTGTGCTCTGCCTTCAATGTTTACAGCTGCAACAGCCTTCTGTTTATCTCTGGTCCTAACGCCAGCTGGTTTCACGTCAGCAGATTATATCACTTCTCTGCTTCAATTCCATTAAATGATCTTATTTGAGCACCAAGAGCCCACCTAAGTTACTTTAGATTTCATCATCCAAACGGGCTACTTTTAAAGCTACACCCATTCCAAGCCCGTCACAGCAAGAATAAGTTCCACTGGGGGGTGGGAAACCCCAAACTCCTTCGTATCCACGAAAACCTTTTACAACCCCTCAAGCTGCACATCCAAGTCAGCCCTCCCGAACCTGCTTACGGATCAAGTTCTGGACTTGCAGCGCCGGTGTCAGGGCTGTCACCCTGTGTCCCAAACCTGCCTAAGGACCACGTTCCGGACTCAGGACCTCCGCATCAGGGCGGTGTCCCCCGGTACGGCCCCAGACCGCGGAGCTGCAGTGACCCCCACGCCACCCACCCCCGGCTTCCCTCCCCTCCCCAGGCGCCGATCCCGGAGCTGCTCCCCCTTCTCCCGGAGCCCAGTCCCGGCCCCACTCACCTGCCGGCCGCCCCGTGTCCCTGGGGGCGC
>VYZS01056267.1:0-20820 GCA_013400695.1 Neodrepanis coruscans | reverse complement strand
ATAACAAGGGTAAAAACAGTGAATATCAATTAGCTATAATTTTCTCTTCTTTTGCAAAACACTGTTTCCAATTTCGAACTACAGTGTAGCCTAGAACAGTGAAATAGCTACTAGATGCAACAAAATAAGGTTGTTGTTTTTTTTTTGTTTTTTTTTTTTTTTTTTTTTTTAATTTTCACACACACACATGTCCCTATTTTCAGTGAAGGAAATTCTGTAAATTTATTAGTTTCACAGGAGTGTATTTTTGCACTTTTGCTGACTTCCAGCTTCAAATGCCAGGGAGTTGCCCAGTCGCTTAAATTCTTCCCTGTGTAAAAAAAACACCCCTCAGACTAAAGGATAACAGGTTCTTCCTAATGTTTGAAACTGGGTCAGGAGTGTGGTCCCAGGAGTGTGCTCGGTTTCTGTTTGTGCATCTATAGCGTGACCAGGACAGCAGTCATGTATGAATGCAAAGAGGAGAAGAAATGTTTCAAAAAGAAAACCAGGCATACATCTTCTTTTAATTTCCTTTGATGAATGTTTTCATTGCACTGAAGCAATCAATAAGCCATTTGGGGTGGAGGTGGGAGGAAGGACAATTTTCCCTTCAAAAAGACTTAGGGATGAATGATGAGAAGTTCAGACTGATTGTTCTAACAGAAGAAACTTCCACCTTTCTCTAAATGTTTTGCTTCATTGCGAACAAAGTGCAAGCACATAATTAATAATGTTAATAGAATTTATTGCCATTCTTAATATTATAAACAACTTATTTATAGAGGTGACATTTTGTTCCTCATGTTCCTTCTAATGCACGCAACTGATATACCTAATTTTGTAACATTAACGAGTGATTAACAGCCACTGCAGACATCAAATAATGCGGTTATAAACATTTATGTGGAATATTATAGATATAAGCTGCAACGAAAAGATTGTGAACCAATAGTTGGAGCCTAAATCACACACATAGACACACACACAAAGACAAAATGAAAAAGAAAATTTTGTGAATGATCCTTTTCCAAATAGAATTAATGTTTGTGTGCATGTGCTATTACTCATAAGATGTAAATCATAACGTTGTCAATGTAAAACTCCAGTCCTTGTGTTTTTCCTGAATTTAAAAAAATCCACAGAGCACCAGCAGCTCATAAAGAGCCACTTGTAAGGACTGCAGCCTTTCCAGCCTTCCTAATTACACTGGCATACGGCCACAGAGCTAATCCTCCTGAAGAGCCCTGCTCCAGCCTCAGACAGCTTTTTTGGCCAACTCCCATTAGAAAATTGGAGTCTTCCAACAAAACAAGGATGGTAACAGATTCAAGCTGTGAATTAACTCAGCTGGGACTAGAAGCACATTTGAGAGAAAGAGATGCTTTCACCAAGTGCCTTAATAGTCACTCAATTTCCCTTGGGATGAAATTGCTTAAATTTCATCACTTCTGCTGAAATTTGCCCTTGATAGAGTGAACTTGAGAGAGATCTCCCAGGAAACCCTGGCTCAAATCACTGAGAGATTTAAGAATTCAAAAAGGAGCATCATAAATTCTCCCAGACCCTTATAGGACTTGAACAGCTCCTGGCCAGTGACAGAACACCCCAAACCCTTAGGAAAAATAACTACTACCTAGAGGAATATCAGTTCCTCCTGAACAGAGACCACAGTGCTCCATCATCTAGCACCAAATCCAAGGGATTTCTCTCCAAGCTCTCTGCTCCACAGGATGTGACGTACTTCAAGCCATTTCCAGAGAGGAGGAGGGAAGCTGATGTCAGCCATGCAAATCAGACTGATTCATATTCTGATGCAATCAGCCACAATCGTGAAATCCACTTAGCTGGGTGAGGACTCCAGCTACTTTGTTCGATTATGGAATTATCATATTCCATTTAATCCCCAAGTCAATTCCTGTATTTAGAATTATTTAAGATGCTTCAGCAATTATGCCTAATTAGGTTCTATCAGTAAAATAAATAAATGTTATGATGTGCCAATCAGATGTCGGCAATGGCAGCTGAAGGAAAAGGACTTCCTAAGTCCTCTGCTTCAGCCAAGGAAGCAAATGACTTTTAGGGTGTTATAAAGGGTGTTATTTTCTATTGTGTAGGTGGGATGAAAATCACACAAGGCCAGAACTGTTATCAACCATTCAATCATTTAAGGGCTGTGCCACCTTGAATATCCACAGAGATAATGACCACTCTTTTTCTTGGATTGTTTGGCCACTTCATTTCCCTGCTTAATATTTATAAATGGGTCTTAAAAAATAAAATAGAGGAGAGACCTTCTTGGAGTCAGGATCCTTTCTCCTGCCTGTAGATGGAGGTTTTCAGATCGGTTTCAGAGGAATAAAGGCAAACAAGTGTAGACTGTCAGTAATGGAGAAGAAACCTCCAGAGCACATTCTGTCCTCACAGGAACCCCAGGTAGACTCAGTGGCTGGAGGTGTATAACAGCATCCCCTCCAATTTCATGTAATGTTTTTTTTTTTCCTACAGCTAGACTGGGCTGTTTTAGGGTCCCCTGATGTGCTCCAGGCTTCATTGAACCTTGCAGTTGTGTACAGTCTGTCACCATCATGAGCATGCTTTTCTATAGGAAGAGCTGCTAATTTTGAAAATATCAGCTCTGGTTTTTGGCCATTTGATTTAACTCTTGCAGGTTTTATTCTATGTTAGTTTATATCTGGCTTTCAGGCACAGGACATTATTTATTTAATGCCATCCCATTCCTCTTAGCAGAGTAAAATGTTTTAAAACAGAGATCTGTAATACCAAAGCCCAGATTTCTACAGCTTGAGCTGAAGAACAATTCTTTCAGCTGGTAGCACAAACAGATCATTATCTCTCATAGAGTTTAAAAGAAACATGACATTGCATACGAAGTTATGACACTTCCATTAAAAAGAAGCTTTATTTAAAAACGAAGGCTGTTGTGTCTTCTCTTCCACATGTGGCATTGAGAAAAAGTAGACCTAAATGACTGGACAACACCTTTTTCAGCAGCTGAGCACAAATACCATGCAAAAATACTCCTCTACAGAACTACTGTGAGGAGATTACTGGAGAGCACCATGTAATTACTAGCTGCAGTATCTACAGTTATATGTTAGATTTGTCAGAGCCTTCACAAATGATGAGTTTAAAAGTCAGTATGAGACAGACTTTGCCTCCAGGCAGAGATTGTAAATTATCAGCCTTGGAGCCTGGGCCTGGGATGTTAAATTGTCACATGCACTATCTGGTGGTCAGTGCTTGGCTCTCTCTCTCTCCACCAATTGGCTAAGGATGGATGTTGGAAGAAAAGGCTGCCTGGAGCCCTTTTTTTATCAGGCCCACGTGCACAAAAATGTATTTGTTCCTTTTTCATGTCTTTATTTTACCTGTGGGAAAAAAACAAAAGAAGCCTGGAACTCTTTTCATTTACACTGGTGTAAATCAGGAATTACTCACTAGGGTAAGTGATATCAGCACTTTGTACACTGCCTAGAGCAAGAAATTAAATAGCTAATGATTAGCAGGCAATTGCATTTAATCTGTGCCCCATCTGTAGTGTTATTGTGGGGGAGATTCTCTTTTGCTCTCAGCCTTTCAGTATATCTTCCTATGTGACACTAAGAGACATCCTCAAATGAATGCTATTTGCAACAGAGTGGGCTTTCTGGCCCTGTTCACCAGCTCCCACCACAGCTCCTGCACAGCCTGTGCTGCACAGCCCTCGGGCACAGCTGCTTCCTTGACAGGATTAGGCAGGAGCAAAGATGAGCCCGAAGCCACTGGCTGCAGTAAGTAGCTCCTTGTTTTATTTGGATGGGGATTTGAGCAAACTGATTTAGTGGAAGGTGTCCTTGCTCATGGCAAAGATGTTGGAACTAGATGATCTTTACGGTTCCTTTCAACCTAAACCATTTTATGATTCTATGATTCTGTGTTTTGCTCCTGCAAGTTCAAATCCAGGCAGAAGTTCCTTCAGCTTCTGTGTTTAGCAGAGGTTTTACAAGCAAATACATTTTTTTCAAGCCTTTGGAGCAATCTCCAAATTTACTCTGACTGAGCTGACAGATGATGGGATTGGAGCAAAGAAAATGAAGTGTCAGACCACTTAAGAACAAGGTATTTTGTACTCAGAAGCTGGTCTTTTGCAATCTGACTTGTGACACGACAAGAGCAAAGTATGTTGTCTGTACACCTTTTTAACTTTTGCTGAGAAATAACACATTAACAATATAGGACAAAACAGTGAGGGATTTTTTTAAAAAAAAGAGACAAACAGAAAAGAGAGTCACGAAAAAAACAGATGAAACTTTTCAAAGGCAACCAGGAGAGAGACTATGTTGCAATCAAGATACCCTTGAAGAAAAAGTGAATTCCTGCCCTGTTCTCATGCTGCAGTAGAAACTCCTCTGTACAGTGGTACTCTGTCAAGCCATTCAGCTAGATCCTGCATACATCTGACAGTGGTACAGCAGACCAGCAAGCCACTGAACAGAGGTAATCTGCCACTACATTTGGATTTTTGCATCATGGACTTTGGAACAAAAGCAGGCAAGTTTTGGGGTAGGACATTTATCTACAAATTTCCATGTCTCTTAAAACAAACAGGTGGATTTACATGAACTTTGAACATAGAGGATGTTGAAACATGTGCTGAGAAATAAATTGTGTACTCAGATACATCCTGCGGATGATGCTGCAATCACTCTGGCATAGTTATTAAGAGCTAGCCCAAATGATATTAATAGAAGTAAAACATTACTGCTTAATGATACTGTGCCAACAAAAAAGCATCAATAATGGCAGGATGACATTACATATATAGATAAGCCATTGAGTGTCAAGAAACTAATGAGTTATATTTATAACCCTGTACAATAACGTTTATCGATATAGCTGTGGAAAGCAAGGGAGACTGTATGTTTTTTGTGCAGGTCTAATATTATAACTAATTGGAGTTTGTGAGCCAGAACATCTCACTCCATTTAATATGTCTGCAGAGATCACATGCTTTTGATGGCTTTGCTCTGAGGTTGTCTGTGGCAAAGTGCCTTAAAGAACGAAATGTAGAAATGACTGACAAGTCAAAAGTTCTCCATTTTCTCCATGCATATTCTTTTTCTCTTTTGCATTAACTTGTCATTCTGAAACAATGATTGATTTAGATGCTTCTTATTTTTCGTGTGTCTTAATCATCTCAAATCTCTTTCCTATCTGCAAACTGTTAAGAAGACCACTCCTGAAATGAATAGCCTACACGATGTATGAATGTCAGAAATTTATAAAAGCAATCAGCCAAGAAAACTGGCAGCAGAGCACATTGCAGAAAGTCTTCTCAGATATTCAACATCACCCTAAGATGAGCATACTGTTTCCATCCAGAAGTCCTTTCCCTGATTGTTAGGCCTTAGTGCCTCAGTGGAAAGAGGGTTGTTGGTACCATGAAAGCTTTTGGGCACTACATGAATCTGAGTAAAGTAAGTAAAAAAGTCTCAGAGGTGTGTGTGGGTGACAGTGCTTGAAAAAAGGCTAAGCAGTTCTCAAACAGTCACTGTTACACTTGCTGTTACCTTAGACACATTCATTTTTTAAATAAAAGCTGTTTGTATTAAAGCATGAACAATGCTGGGAGAGGGTCTGGCACTTGGGACACCCTCTTGGTAGAGAAGTGTCCCAGAAACAGATTGTGGACTATGTATCTCTTCTCTCTCTCTGAATGTGGGAGAGGAGGATACCTGATGGATTGGGTCTCCTGGAGGATGCAAACTGCTAGCCTTGGACATGGCACTTCAGAGAACTCATGAAATTATGCCACTAGGAAGCTCTGGTGATGCAAAATGATCATGCTGATTGATTTTAAGTGTTGGAAAGAATGTTGCTTGGATTGCTCACTGAGCCTTGAATGACAGATAGCTACCCAAACTGGGTTGTAGTCCAGATGGTCCTGCCCTGAGGTAATCCATCATAATCTGAAGTCACTCAATGGCAGTAATTTATATGAAATGATAACTTAATTCCATCCAGAGGCATGTGCTTCCATACTGGGAAGTGACTTTCTGTCTTATTCTCAATAGACAGGTATAATACAAATGGTTAGAGAAATCCCTGCTGCTTGAAATCCCTGCTGCTTGAAGTGCCTGCTGCTTCTGAATGGAAAGGCTTTGGACATTAAGGCACTAAAGCAAACTTGTCTCTTGTCATGGTGCATCATGGTGTTCTACCTCTGCAGGAGCTGGTGGAGTATCCACATGCTGTTCTTTTTGCTGTGCCTGAGACGGATGAGATGAGAATACTGATCAGGCTTATCCATGACTGCTACTTTAACAGCAGTAGATGAGTGATTTCAAAGCAGAAAGGAAACCTAGCCATTCTCATTCCTAATATCTTCAAACCCATGCTCAACTGTTTTTTATAATATAAAGTTAAATGGCACCTGTAGTTGCAGTCAGATTTCATAAAAAGCCTAAAAGAACCTATTTGTAAAATGTTCCTGCTGGTAACATCTGAACTGCTTACTTATCCAGACGGTCATACTGGAGCAGCATCACCCTTTGAGGGGAGATGGAATCCCTGATCTGTTTCCCTGCATTGGTCTCCAGGCAGCTCATGTTGTTCTTTTGTCACTAGGACAGAAAGCTGTAGCTGGCAGGTATATGGTCCCTATGAAAGGTTTAAGATATATGAATGCTGTGGGGGTGTCTGACCTTTACCTCTGTGTAATGATGGGGATATTTATTATGGATTCCTTCATTCTCCACACATTTCTGTAAAAAATAATGGGGCCCTACATGGGTGCCTCTAGTTCTTCCTTGTATCTGAGAAGTGATAAATGCAACCAAGTAGCTAATTAAACATTTTGTCAGTGCGGCATTCACAAATAATTGCGATTCCTAATGATAGCGCTGTGATAAATTAAGGAGTTAATGTATTCTGATGGCACCCAGACAATGCGGATAAAACGATCAGCCTGCATCTTGGTTCCTCTCCTGAGCATCTCTTTTTCCCCTCCCTAATTACTGTTGCTCCTTTAGACAGAGCAGATCAAGGAGATGAAAAAGTTGAGATCTGTCCCAGCTGGGAATCTCAGTAGAGAAAATTTAAAAATTTTACATGTCTGGTCATGGTGCTCTTTAGCTCCCAGAGGATTCTGCCTCTGGGAAGAAGATTGGTCGCATTGTACCTACAGCCTCCAAAACTCCTCTTCAAAACAGTTTCTCTGTATTAGACTGTGTAGGGTAGGCAGAAGCATGGTAGAAACTAGAAGAGCCACAGACACAGACACATGCGTTCATGCACAAGCATAGCTCACCATGCAGCCAGCTAGACAGGAGGAATTGAAATTGTCATCTGGCTGAAGCAATATGAGATTTTATTTTTTTATTCTGCTACTGACAAGCTAAAAATAAAAACCCAGCCATGGAAGAGTAAGGATATCTGGTGAACCGTAAGAGAATAGCATCTGCACTGCTTTGCACCACTGTAAATAGGCTTGTCCTGAATGAGACACCCTGCAGATGGACCTGGGTACATCCTACTGCAAAATTTGGCCCTAGAAGACTGTAGAAAACCAGATTTTGCTGCAGCTATGGGGTAATTTTGTGAGAAAAGTCTGTTAAATGAGCTCTGAGTGTCATTTTTATTAAGACTGTGAGTAAATGTGCTACTTTATCTCCCTCCTGGTGTGTGCATGAATTTAATGCTCGCAGAGTATCTTGGCAGAGCTGGAGGCTGAATTCTGTTTATTCATTATGTTCTAATATGACCATCATTACTGCTACTGTCCCCCTAATTAGTTCCTAGCAACATCCTGGGACAAAGATGTTTACCAACAGACTGGACTTGGCCTCATGAGTTAAAGAGCATGATAATGGTGTCTTCTCCATCCTTCCCCACCTTCATGTCCCAGACTCTTTAAGTCTAGATTTCAAAATGGTTTGCAGCCCAGTACTTTGCTGAATTCAAGCCTATCCCAAAAAGAAGAGCGGTTTTAACAAACTGATGTTTTCCAATGAAAAGCTGACTGTACTGAAACATTTCCAGATCAGCTGTAGTGAGGACAAATTCATTAATATATGTCTTTGAGGCTGCTTTGTTTTGGTCAGAGGAAGACAAATGCTTTCAAGTTTCTCCCACTTCAGGTAGTGTGCTGAGTTACTATTCCAGCACTGGAATTGAGGCAAAATTAGATTGTGGAGAACCAGGCACTGCTACTCTTGGTCAACATACATTGAAACTGCTGCTGGTTTTAGAGACTACAGGTGCAGGGACTGCAGGCTGTGAAGGGACGGTGTGTCCTGGATTGAACCAGGGTAGTTCTGTCTCTCCATGCTTTTATCTGGCAGAGGTGAATGTGGCTACTACTGTGAAAGCTGGCAGCTGCTGTGACCAGAATGATGTTACAGGTTGACACTTATTTGTGCAGGCTGTCCAGGTTTAGGACAATATTAGGTTTATCAATGGACAAGAGACACACAGGGACGGCAACAATTTATTAAATATAGATATATGGGGGAATGGATGGGTGTAATTACTCTCTTGTGGCCAGCAGAGGGCACTGTGTGTCTCTCCAGAGACACGGGGGTGCAGTTACTGTCTTACAGCCAGCAGAGGGTGCTGCGTACCAGCTGGGATGGGGTCTGGGAAAAACACACACACACACAAACACGCACACACACACACACAAACACGCACACACACACAGAGTGTAACGTGAGAAGGGAAAGGGAAGAGAAATGGAGGGGCACTGTGCTCCCAGACAAAAAGCCCCCTCTGCCCTCGCTGTGGGAAAAGGCTAGCAGCGCCTTGCTCAGGGGCCAAGGGGAAGGAGGAGGGCGCCCTCCCAAGAACACAGGAGAGGCTTAGAGGTGGGTACCCACAAACCAAAAATATCCATGGAAAAGGCAGCAGTATCTCAGAAGTGGTGTGTCTGTGAAGAGGTTCTCCTAAGGGGTCTTCTCAGGCAGGAAAAAAAAAGCAGTGGCGACCTCAGGAAGGTCCATGGGGGAGAGGTAGAAGGCAGCACGGGTCCGGTGTAGTCTTCTGGGCCGTGGTGAGTAGAGGCACCCTATTTCCAGCTGCAGAGTCCAGGAGAGCGAGCGAGCGCTGCTTCCCGCAGGTTTTTATAATCCCAGTCCCTTCTCAGAGCACCTTGTGGGCCTGAGGGGCTGATGGGAAACCCAGGCAGAGGTAACCTTGGTAACCTGGCCACTCCAGAGGTCCTCCCACCCGCCCCTCCTCCCAGCTTAACCGGAAGTGGGTACGGGAAAGGAGTTATTTTTTCCTTTGTCTTCCCCTGCGGTTTAAGCCAAACCACTACAAGGCTTTCCTGTTAAATGTGGAGCAATAGGCTCTTCCTTTGGTCTTCAGGAAGCCTAAGAGATGAGGCAAATTAGTATGCTATGGGCTTGGAAAGATAAAGTTATGCATGAGTGCTCTCTTCCCTTGCACTTATTTCTAAAGATATTGTGATTATTGCAGTGTTATCATAAACTCTTTGAATTTCAGATGCACATAAGAAGAGTAACCAAAAAAGAAAAAGAGGCGCTGTGTGCTCTTAGGATTTAATTGTAGTGGTATTCACAGCTTATTGGTGGTTGTTGTATTTCACACTCATGATTAGCACACAGTTAATCACTGCACAAGCACGGAATTTCAACAGAGGATTTCCACCAGGCTTTGGACTGTATGTTCAGCTGAAGACTTGACCCTGAGTTATCATGAAGAGAGTGTGTTTGCAAGGTGTCAATTGAAGGACCTTGACAAGAAGCAACGTAAATACTCCCATTGTAAGCAGACATTGGTTCCCATAGTAGGAAGTATTGAAAACACACAGCAAAACTGAAGGGCAGCACTTGTTGAAGCACTTATTGAAAGTAGATACATTTATTCCACAGTATGTGGCAGAACCATTGAATTAACTGCCACAGGATATATAGTCAGTAGGGTTCAAAGGGTGGGTAGAGACATCAGTGAAAAATAGTCTATTTGAAAAATTTACCAGTTTGTGGTAGTTTCCACTGTTTATCTATCATTTACCAATGAGCAGCTTCTGTCCTTATCTGGAGTTCCACTGCAAAAGATGCTATACTCATGCATGGAGTCAGTCCCAGCTCTAATATATTAAAAATATACATATGAATTCAAAGAAGGGATGGGACTATCGGTAACCAAATGTCCCTGTATTTCCACATTTTCTATATTTTTGTTTGTGTTTTTTTTTAAAGCAAAAATTGACTTGGGAAGAATAGACAAATAACATCTCCCAGGGAATTCAGAAATTAGGGAGTAGGGAAAGGACATTAATTTTTCTCTGAAGTTTTGGGTGGTGGTTGCTTGAAACTGAGCAAAAGACAGTGTTGTCTGATACAGAAATTCTTCTATTTCAAATGATAGAAAGTATAACATAGGAGACATCTGGAGAAGCAGGGCAAAAAAGGTAGTATTTGTCAAATCGTCTTTTATTTCTGATGCTGATTAATCAGGCATCATGAGGCTGCCTTTAAAAAATCAGGAGGTTTTGAAATTATAAATCTTCACTTAATTTTTTTTCAGCTATTTAACCCCTTAGTGTTCATACCCTGTACTCTGGATAATATTTGGTCTCACCCTTGCTGTGTAAGTACTGTGTGGGAAATGGCTGTACTGTGTCCTTGGGAAAGACACAGCTGCACTGGCACCGGAGAGCACCAAGAGCTGCTCCATTTTCAACTGCTGCCTAGAGGAACTAATTTTGGAGCAGAGGAGGGCAGAGCTGTTCACCTCTTCTTCTTTAGTCTTCAGAGACAGCCATGGTCCACCACGGGAGCACGTCTCACAAAGGCTGTTTGTTCAATGTGAGCTGAGAACAGATGTTTGTAACAGGGAGTTTTTCAGGCAATAAGATTTCATTGCAAGCAGAGGCAAAAGAATGAGTAGGGAGCACGAGAGGTGAAACCTGAGAAAGGAGAAGAGAGCAGTCAAAGCAGCTCTTCTATGCCTGCTGCTTGCCATCCACTTGAGCATCCCAGTGGACAGTTGGATTTTTCCCTCACAGGGTGGTGGTATCAGCAGAAAAGTGCCAGATGCCTGGATAATTTGAAGAAATGGGCTATTTAATGGCCCGGAGATGCTTTTATTTTCAAGTGCTATAATTTTCAGCTGTTTCAATGAATTTAGGTCAAAGAGCCTGCTATGCAGCTTAGTCCAGGCAATAAGAGGGCATAGAAAACATTTGCTGGGGAGCAACAAGGAAAAGGTGATGGCATTTACCATCACTGTTCCTCTGCTCCACATCTTGTGTCCCTCTCTAAGGCAGAATGAAATGTGACAAAGCATGGCCAAATGTGACTGGACACAGTCCAAGATCTGTGCTCTGGCTGCTAGTGAACCAATGAAGCAGGCCATCACTGCTTCATTTTCTCCCAATTAATATGGGGAAAAAGAAGTTAACTCATCCTGTATTAATAAGGTATCACAGAAGGAGCTAAGCAGCAGTGGAAATAGCACAGAGAGGAAGATTTTGGTGATCTTACGAACAGAGAGATCATGATTTGTTTTGGAGCTTGAATATAGAGGTATTTAGAAGTTGGCATTAAGACTGGGAAGAGGCTTGTCAGCAGAGATATGACACACCTGCCAGACAGTTGGATCTGTTTTCCTCTTGCTCAGGTAAACTCTCAGCTAGAAGCTCTTCCTTTCCTTAGAGAGAGACCCAATGTCAGGTTCCCTGCACGTCCAAAGGGGACAATTCATGTGAACCAGCACGTGAACCTTGCAGTTGTCCCCCTTGACCTGAACCGCTCTGCTACCATCTTTTCTTTCTTGAAGGCTCAATCTGTACCTCTACCTTAAAATCCCCTTATCACAAAAACTTATCCTTATTCTGTCTCAAGTAACAGCAAAGCTCTTAGGACTCATACATGCCTGAGATGGTGATCAGTTCTGATCTCAGCTGGCTTTGAAAACCTCTCCATTAGGAACATGCACAACAGATCCGAGGAGGGGCAGAATGGACTTTAACATGAACCTTCAAAACACAGGCTAGCTTTGCAAGAAGAACTCTTACACATGGACACACAGGTATGGGCACACATGTCCGATTGCATATATTTTTCCTCTCAAAACAAATATTTTAATCTTTTTGTGTNCTCAAAAGCCTTAATATTTTTCATATAGAAAAGGTGCTGCACCAGAAATCTAACTTCTGTTAGAAGACTAAGCCACTGGGAATTTTTATAGCAACTCAGAGAAGCTTCCTGTCTTTTACTGATCCTTTGAATGAGTACATCCCTACCTGTAATGTTTTCCCTTATGGTATTTTTGGCTGTCACATATTTTTATTAAGGTACAATATGTATAGAGAATTAACTTTTTGTGTCTGTAGTTTAAACTTCAGGTAGAGCCTTTCTCTTTCTTTCAGATGTAATTATAAATATTCACGGTTGTGTCAAATACTGTCCAGGTGTTCGCCTATAAATATTCACAAATCATTGTTGTGTGTGAGCATAAATCTGCATTATCTAAGTGTGAATGTGAAATTGTCCAACTAGATCATGAATATTCATTGTCTATATAGACTCTGAATTGCCTGTAAACTGTCTCACACTTTACCAGCTTGATTTAGGTTTCTTTCACATTAGCCCACAGCTTTACAAGTGACTGGTCAGAATGGAGACAATAAAATCTATCATCATGCACAGTGGTTACTCACAGTAAAAGCACAAACTCATTCTGCATTTCTTTCTCAGTATATAAAATGAGTAGGGACATGGCCCATCAACTTCCACTCCATATTCTATACTGTGTGTTTTCACCCTCAATTTTCTAGGCTAAGCTTCCTTCCTTTATAACCCAGAGCACGATTGGCTTTCTCTCAGAACCACAGACAAAATGTATGTAAGGTTGTCTTACTTTGTACTGCTGTAAAAGACCAGCTATGGTGCCAAGAAATGAAGAATTAACCCCAGAATGTCTAGAAGTGTAAGGTCCTGCTTGTGGTTGTGCTAGAGCTGTTTTGGAAACCAGGAGAAACTGTCTTGTTCCCAGACTGCTTGGAGGCTATTTGGTGCTATTGGAAATTCACCAGGGGCAATGTTTTTTAACTCCACAGAGGACCCTTGCCTCACCTGGTAAAGATTTCTTATCAGATTGAGGCACACACTGAGGCAGGATTTACAGGAAAGAGATAATATCTTGTATTACACTATTTGATAGAGTTGAGAAAAAAACTGAACTTTTAGAAATCTACAGTGTCTTAAAAGTACTTATCAGCTGTTTTGTTTTGTTTTGTTTTCCTTCAGAAAAGAAGGTAAGGATGTCTGGATCACATGTAAGTTTCTGCCTTGTTTAACCTATAGACATCAAACTTTGAAGTTTGTTGTCCTTTCCCATGAGCTGAGAAGGAATGTGCTATAGCATGGGGCATTCAGAGATGGGAAGAGCAAGTATGAGAAGAAGAGGCTATGGTTACTGTAGATAAATTAATAGAACAACCAAAACTGCCAGGAACTCTGGATCAGAGATTTCCCAATAAAATTAAGGTGAATTTGACCCACTGACACAAAATTCTGGTCAAGTTTGGATCTACATGCATCCCCTGCATAGGACTCTCTCACAAGGTGATGTTAGGTGAAAAACATTATGAAAGCCCAGTGCAATAAAAGTAGTACTCTATGCACAATATTGGAACAAAATACTCCTTTGTTATTTGCTTGCCTTGCAGGGGCAATGCACTGCTTTTTGTTTGTCTTTGTGAACTCAGGAAGTGAGAGGCACAGGAGCAGTGAAGGTAAGATGGTACATTGCATTTGTGTCTCAGTGCACAGCACTGAGTACTTGTGACTTCCTTGAAGAAACAATGCAGGCAATTCTTCTCCACTGGAGTTCCAATTAAACTCAGAACATTATGGTCCTCTCCTTCTCAGATATATTCAGACTAGTCAATCCTCACGTTTCCTTCATCACTCCTGCTTTATTTCCTCTTTGAAATGCTCGCTGAGTAGTGCAGGGTGGGAATCACAGAATCATGGGATGGTTTGGGTTAGAAGGGACACACACTGGTCAGGCTGTGTCTGACCATTTAGTGCCCATTTACAGTGAGTGAAAGGACAATTGTGCCATACCAATCAGGATCCTGTAAAAGCTAGCAGTTGCTACCTGAAACCAAAAAGGTGTCAGGAAATTAGCTGATAGTGTTTGCTTTAATATTACAATTCTTCTAATATGGTTTTATTTTGATGGAGGATTTCTCATAGAGGAACAGTGTGCACTGAAAATTCTCTGAGATTGATCATCAACAGCAATGTTGGTATCAGTAATAATAACAACACGATATACTTCAGAGAGCATTGTCCCACTGCTGGAGGAGATACAACTTACACATGAAATGAAGGTCCTTGACCTAGAGATCAATTTAACCTAATTGCTAATGACATTTGTTCTGTTTGTCATTGCAGAAAGTCAGGGGCTGAGTTTTTCTGGTTTACCTCTTGTTTTTTAACAAAAAACCCCAAAAAGCTAGGCTCTGACAGAAAGCAGGGTGCAATGCAGTTAAAATCTCTAGATGTTTGCTCAGATGCTTGTTTTCAAGATCTGTATCCTTTGCTGCAACCCAAATGACTTGTTCAGATTCTTTCCAGCTTTCACTTACAGTGATGCCTGTGTTTTTTGCTAGTCATTTGTCAAAGACAAAAAAAGCGATAAAAGCTCAGACAGTAAAGAGACATGGGCTTCATCAAAAAGAGGGAAGAAGTCGCTTGACAGTAAACAACACCATATTGTACTGCACCCTTGGCCGATGAGAGAATAGAGAGTGGCCTAAAATCCCTCTAGGGGAAGATGAGGGTCAGGGAGAAAAGGGAGAAATGGTCTTGAGAGCTTTTCAGAGCCAAAGCAGAGATGAACTGTTTACCAACTCACACCTGCAGGATGATATGCCAAACCACCTTTTTAAAGAGGGAAATGTGAAAAAATCAGAATAAAAACGTAAAAAAAGGTCATGCTTCTTCTTCATGAAGAAGCCAATAAGCTAAACGCCACAGGAACAAGGCTGATTCTGACAGGATCCTGCCTGCACCCCTGGGGGCATTAGCTGTGCAGGCTTGAGTGTACAGCAGCAGGATGGAAAAGCCTACATTTGTGTACGGAATCATAATCCGCTTTCAAGAGCCAAACAAGACTTGGCTTAGCTGTGAAGAAGGTCATGATTACACAACTTTGAGACTCGCAGGATCTGAACAGTGTAGATGCTAAGAAAAATATTATTACTTTAAATAATGATTCATATCTTAAAGCTGCTGCCTCACAGGTCACTTCAACCATCTTGGGTACTCATGGCTGCACTATAGTACATTTCAACTTGGGCTGGTAGTTGAAAATCCTGTATGTCCCCCAAAAGGGAGCGGGGCCTTCCGAAAGCTGGTTTGGAAGCTACTGGGAATAGCAGGACTAGCTTCAAAACTCACTCTGAGGTGTAAACTGAACACAGAAAACATGACAGCATCTTAAAAGAATGATTTTATTTCCTGACTGCCAACACAGAAGCAACTGTTCAGCATAACCTAAAAACTAAGAGTGTTGTCCTGGTTTGGTGTCTAAACTGGCACGTTGCTTGAGGATAATCAAAGATTCAGTAGTATTACTGCCAATATCTCGTAGTGACAATATCAATTTCTATCAAGAGGGGGGGATGCTTTTTCTGAACACATTTGTAGAAGCCTTCTTGTGATGAGATGCAGTTGTTTTAGAAGAATGCATAAACATCTCTTTTGGCCTAAGTTTGATTTGCTGCACACTGTTCTTTTCTTTTTCCCCTTCAGGGTATGACATGGTCAGTAATGTCATGGCCCTAACATAAGTCTCTGCACCTGGGACAAAATCCAAGACTTTGAGTGTATTGGTTGCTCCAAAATCAGAGCCTGTCACATAAGAAACACTTCCAGAGCATTACACTGAATATGGCTTTTGATCCTCTTTTCATGAGTAAGTATTTTTCTCTGCATGTGTCCAAGTTTATGAACTTGTGAAAATGGATGTGAATGGCTTTACTTCACAACACAACAGGCTACGATGGAAATGACCCATTTAACCATTAATGTAGAAAACACAAGAAATCTCAAAGACTGTTGAATTACATATTCAGGGATGGAGATTACCCAGCTAAGTAATTTGTTCCTTAGGAACATATAATTACAACTTCAGAAGGTGCCATATGCCACTAACAAACATTTACACTGAAAAAGTTGTTGAGAAGTTGAATGCTGATTTAACTGGGAGCAAGATGTCGTCTTCTGTTGGATGACAATACTCAAGATGGAAATTTTACAAACTGTCGTGGGAAGTCTTTAAATAGTTTATATTTTCTGATGTTTTCAGACAAAAACAGCATCTGTTTTTTTTTTTTTTCCAGGCTTCTGTGTGCAGGGACAGACTTTGTGTTCTCACCTTACAAAAAATGGGACTGTAATTTCAACATTGTTTCTGTGTTCAAACTGACAGAGAGCTGAGGATGAAGGTTGACATTGACAATGTCCTTTTAACATTTTGATTGGCAGGTCTCTACCTCCTGCCACTCACAATACTCATAGAGAAAGCTATCTCATTAATAACAAAGAAAGAAAAAAAATGAAAGCCATTGCGTTATGTTGTCTGAATGCAAGTTGTAAGACTTTACTGACATCTGCAAGGTGGAATAAACATCTGCATTTCAATCACTGGGAAAAGAATCCATGTATACAGAATTCAAATGTTCTGTGCAAGTGGTTCTTATTTACAAGTTAACACGTCAGCGTTCAGTCAGAAAATCCAGGTGACATGTCTGCTATGGGCTACCAGGTTTCACAGGCTGCCACAGGACAGGGAGAATCAGAGAGCACCCTGTAGTTGGTAGGTAGTAAAGAGAAGGTCCACATTGCTATAGAATTCATGTATACAGCATGAACTGGACAGTATGGGTACCTAAAAGGAGCCAAGCTCAGACTGGTGCTCCCATTGTCCCAGAACTTGCTCAGAGAAGCAGGTACATCTCTGTTCACCCCAGAGATCATGAGCACCAGAGGCATTGCACCGAGTGGGTTGCATTGCTGGGCGCTGTCTGAAAACATAAGGGCCAGGGTACACTTGGGACATGCCACGGAGGAGGAGGCAAACAAGCTAATTCACGTGAACCAGCAGTACAGTGCTTCCCCCTGCCTGCCAAGGGTTATGGCAAATCCAGCTGCTCCTTCACAGCTTCCGAAGCAACATGCAGCACATAAAAATAGAGAGAGAAATGAAAGCCCCTCAAACTAAAACTGAGGAGCACGGAAATTAAAACTGAAGGGAGAAGTGAGGAAGAATTACTGAATAACCTTTTGGAGCCGGTATGTTCAGATGTGTGTGACAGTTTTGGGTGGTGAGGTGCAAGCATGGATATCTACAGTGGTTCAAGCAATACTTTGATTAAGTTACCTGTTTTTATTATGGTGCCACAGATAATATCAAGTTTGCAGTGACACTTCTCTGTTGTTCAAATGAAGCAGGTTCATCTTGTGTGCTTTTTTTTTTGTTTCTTTTGTTTTTAAATCATCAAATCCCATTTTCCCTTTAGGGAAAAATAAAATGAAAAACCTCACCTACTCTATGATTACAATTCAGGTTAATCTTCTTTGGACTGCAGTTTTCCTCACTCTATATATTAGAATTAGTAAGCAAGAAGCTAGGAGGCAGAGTTGTTGCTTTTTCCTAGTGCTGCTGTGCTCAATGATGTTAACAAGATTTTTTTAGTCACTATTACTTCCTTCAATATTCCCTTCATCTTTAAGAAAACTAAGGCTTAAGACAATTTCAGAAAGTTTTCAAGACAGAAGACAGTGGTATGAAAATCTTGGAAAATTTGTACCTTTCTCTGCAGTATGAGCAGTATGAGCAATAGCAGTTCAAACTATCTCCTCCTCATCTTACTGATGGTCCCTGTCCTTATATAGACAAATCACCTCTTAGAAAAAAATCGTCTGTTTTGCCCACTCACTTCTTCTTCTGTGCAGTTTCTGAGGGGCTGTTAACATTTTTTAGTGCTTTTGTCCACACCATGTCTGCAATAGAGGAGTCAAAGTGTTACTATCCATTTCAGGCAAACACTTTTAAATGGAGGATCTAAGTGCAAAGGTAGACTTGAGCCTCTGTGGAGATTTTTGGGTAGGTGTAGTGTCCATCAAGTGAACACCAGAGCTGGACACCTCTGCTGTATTTCCAGCCCCTTCACAATCCTGTATATGTGTGACTTTGCTTACTCCTTTGGTAAGAAATTTTTTCTGGGCATGTGGTAGGGTGCTCAGAGTTTGGCACTGTTGGCATGACTGTGATATCCATCTCTAGCTACATTTTGTCTCAAAACCTTGTGGTCTACCACATCAGCAAGCACTTGTTTCAAGGCTGCATCAGCTCCTTTCCCTGTACTGTTGCCAGCCTTTGTAAGCTTTTTGTCTGTTTGGGGGTTTTTTTGTGTTTTTGTTTGGTTTTGGGGGTGGTGGTGTTTGTTTTATTTTGTTTTGTTTTGTTTTGTTTTGTTTTCGCCCTGATTGCAGAGCATAGTGTGAGCCATAATGAGTTTTCAGGGTCATCCGCTTTTTTTCTCTTTCTTCTGCTTTGTCTTCCATCATACAGTTCCTGCTCTCTCCATGGTTCCTGCCTCCCCTGCTGAACCACAAGAGGAAGCTTCAGGCAGTGCCAGAATAGGGGTAAATAATAACTTGTAAATTAATCCCAAAGCAAGATGACTTCAGTTACAACAATCTTTTTCACTCCTTTCACTGCTTTAACACAAAATTAAAGAGATCCACACCCCACTGGATATAGAAGTTACTTTTTGAATGTATTAATGCTATTTTATGGTATCATCCTTACCTGGACAGTTTAAAGGGAAGACCTGAAAAGGTAGCTTTTGTATTACCTAATATGCTTTGCACAGCAGCGTAGGTTCTTTATCTGTTTCCACTGGGCTCCAAGGACTGAGCAGAGAGAATGGGTCTTGGAAGTGAAAACAGTTACTTGGGTAAGAGCAGGAAGAACAAGGCTTCCCATAGGGAACTGTATAGGTGATCTAGATACTGTGTCAA
The DNA here is from genome assembly GCA_013400695.1 of Neodrepanis coruscans. NCBI lineage: Eukaryota > Metazoa > Chordata > Aves > Passeriformes > Philepittidae > Neodrepanis > Neodrepanis coruscans. The sequence goes on along the minus strand of VYZS01056267.1, from coordinate 1,768 downwards.
ACCTCTTTTAGCATCTTGATTTTACAAAGACAAGGGAGTTGCAGCTGTACCAACACCTAAAGAACATCCTTTGGGTATTGACCTGCCCCAGTGTGGGGTCCTCCAGGGTCTACAGGTGGCTTCATCTGCTCTAGTGTGGACCTCCATGGATTTCAGGGGGACAGCCCACATATTCTCACTCCTCTCTTCAGCTGCTGTTGTGCAGTGGTTTCACTCCCATCCCCTCCTAAAATATGTTATCTTGGATGTGCCACCACAGTCACTGACAGGGTCAGCCTTGGCCAGCAGTGGGTCCACTTCGGAGCCAGATAGAATTGTCTCTGTCAGACATGATGGAAGCTTCTCACAGAAGTCACATGTGTAGCCCCCTCTGCTACCAAAACCTTGCCACTTAAAAACAGTACAAATTGATAAGGTTGCATTCCCACCTTACATAGACTGGGGAGTGCTGTGTTTTAAAAAGCTTCTTGTCAACTCAGAGCAGTCAGGTATTTGGTCCCAAAGCTGCTGCTGTTGTGTCAGTTCTCCAGGTACTACGGCTAAATGTGCAAGAGTGCAAGCACCCGTTGAACTTGCAGGTCACAATTACTGGGCAGTAAAGTTGTTCATAAGATGAAATAAAATATTCACAAGCCCCTTTTGGAAACTTTGGCTTGGAAAAATGCATATGTGGCTGGGTGTCCTGCAGTATCTTCTACTTCTCTACTTACACAGACAGATGAGTCTGTGGGATGGCTGTGTTTCCTGGTGGTGATGGGAGCACTGAAAAGCCTGGAATATTCTGTGCTCCCATAAGGTCACCTTGGTGGAGAGATTTCAGTAAATGGAGCATAATGCAGTGTACTGGGAAAAGTGTGGGCATTCTCTGAAGGTTATTTCGGCGGATGTGAGCTACCCTGTGGGCTTCCCTACTTCCAGCTTCACCTGCAGAGACACCTCGTACCCCTATTTTATCTTGCTATAAAAATGGCTCTCAGGATGCCATTTTTGCAGCAGAGCTGTGCTGGAATACTTGGGGTAACAGGCCATTTTCTCCATGCAATTCCTATCTTCAGTACTCAAAAGGTGTCATAGTGATGTTTGTTCACTCACTTGCTCCTCTTGCTTTAGGAAAATGGTTTTGATGTACAAGGTAATAAAGACACAGATACTTTTTTCTTTTTTATTTTTTTTTAATTTACATTCATAAGCTTTAATTCTTGTCACTTCCCAGGGTGCTGTGGAGAACACTATAGCCACAGCATCATATTCTCTCATGAATCCACCTTCCCTCTTGCACTGCAGCTGTTTCTATGCTAATTATTCTGCCTAGCTCAATTGGTTGACCACTTCTGTTATTAAATAAACACTGCTGTTGTATCAACCTCTTGTGAATTTCTGGAAGCACTATCCCAACACTTGGAGCATTCTGCTGCCTCTACCTCTTGTGAGATAGATATAAGAGTATGATCTGGTGCATATATGTTTTTATATTAACATACTCATGTTTTTGCAATCACTTCCATAAATGAAGGTTTTCTTTATCTTTTTTTTTTTTTTTCTCTTTTTCATTTCTGTTGGACATCTGTTTTTTATTGCTGTTCAGACATTCTTATTTCCTAAGGGTCTGTATTTTCTCTATAGTGTTGCTCAGGAGCACAGTGTATTAGGATTTTTTTCACACTATGTATGAGGACTAAAATGCAAAATATATAATCTGCTTTTCTATAGGATAAAAAATATCTCTGAAAAATGATGGGTTTCTATTATCTTGTGGTGGTTTTACCAC
>VYZS01056266.1:38752-54501 GCA_013400695.1 Neodrepanis coruscans | reverse complement strand
TGTTTACCCATGCACATAAAAACAACCATATTTTTTCCATCTGGAGGCCTGATGGTGCAAACTGATCTCAAGAGTATATATATCCCCCTCTACATGCAGGGCCACAGGGAAGACAAATCAGCAAAATCTAACGGGCTTGTAGCAGAACATATCTGCAACAGTGATACAACCAGATCACACTCAGATTGTGATATGGATATCAGAAACCAGTTCTTCAATTTATTGCATGACTTTCCATAAAAAAAGCCTGAAAGTGTGATTTACAAATCATTGTTGTCTTATATTCTTAAACTTGTCCATCTCATTTTCCAATTACACCCTGCTTAGAACTGTTTTTAAGATAGGTTACGCAATCCCAACTCTTAATTTCAAACTCCTCATAGGAAATGTGCCTCTAAAACTAGCATATTGCTCAAAAATTCTTATCCAGGTGTCATTAAAACTATTAAGCATCTTATTATACTAATCTTAGTGGAAATAAAATCAGCACATTGTAACTCTGCTTCAAAACATGGTAGTAGACAGGAAAGGTCTGCCATTACCATAAGCCAGGAAAAAAATTCCACCCACCTCAAGAAGATCAAAGCAGAGCCAACTGCGCCCACACGTGACACACATCACAGCTACTGCACTGTTGTGGAAAAGTAGTTATTTTCAATAATGGAAAAAAAAATGGAAATCTATGTTGTGAATGCTTGTGTCTGAACTGTGTTGTAATTTTTCCTGGCCGAAGGGAAAAAGACAGTTAAGTCTTTTGATATCAGGGAGAAATAAAAGCCCTTCATATCTCTTTACTTAAATCACACAACATGTGTCTACATACACTGTAATGGAGACCATGCTTTGACAGGAGAAACTTAATTTTTACAGATTTGCAGATATTAAACCCAAGTTCTTCTTTTTTCTTCATCTTCTTGTGAAAAACCTGGAATCCAGATCCTTGCAAAGCCACCTCAGTGTTTCCACAGTCACAACCACCTTCCTCCTCCTTCTACCACCAATAATGGCATCAGACAAAGTGGCAGGTTCATTAGTCATTGGCTGTGTCAAGCAATCACAAAGAGGAAAATAGTTAGCAGCACTTTATGTTAAAACAGGTATTGCCAAATCACTTTGCTGTGTCATTACAAAGTAATTCCTATTTATCCTGTGTTACAGAACCTCCTAAAGTCCGAGTACAACATGTACTCTACAACCATTAATACTGTGAAAACAGAGCAAGCAGAAAGAGAACGCCTGTGCTGCTGTATGAAGGAAAGGCTACAGTCATAGGTTCCAGATGACAGGAGGGTGACCCGGAAAGGTGCAGGAAGCAAGGCTGGGTGCAGCAGCACTGAGCTGTGGAGGGAAAGTATCCTGGAGGAGCAGAGCCCAGAGTCAGAGCAGTTAAACCTGGGTCTGGAAGGAGAGATTCTCACTCAAACCTCTTTGCCCCAGGCACTGCCCATTCCCTCTGTTCCTCAGCCCTGTGCCACACGCAGCAGTGACCTCTCTCTGCTGTGCCTCAGTCTCTCCACTCAGCTCACACAGCTCAACTACTCTGCTCCACTTCGAACAACATCTTGTGCAGTCAGTACTAATTTACATAAATTTCTAGACAGCAGCAGAATAAGTTAATCATTATCTAGTTCTGTAAAATGTCATTTGCTTTGAGATACACTAAGAGTTTTTCACCTGACTGCAGAAAATGGTAACCAACATGTGTAGCATAATGCATTGCATTCCTTGTAGTAAAAGTTTTTTAAGTGCTCGTGTGCAACACTTTTTATTTTCCCCACTGATTTTCACATTTTCTTTTATTTAAAGACTGACATTTTTTCATCTCCACAAAAGAAAGAAGGCATCATTACAGGAAAATTCTGGCAATGCGGTATTCCACTGCTCCTAAAAAAAACGGCGAGGACGTGGCTGAATGACTTTCAGAAGATGAATAAAGTATGAAGAAAAAGAGAATTTCCAAGTTGGTATTCAGCAAACCAGCAAGAGAAAGAATTTCCTTTCAAGAAAGAACGAAGAAGGCACCAGAATAAAAAACTCTTATCATTCCTTACTGTGTGAGGACTAAACTCTCTGATAGAGACATCTGTTTTATGTGCCCTGACATACAAGAAAAAGCCTAGACCAAAGGTTATCTCTATGAGCTGTCTTTCTTCATAAATGTATTAGCATTGCTAAGCATCAGATTGCATGGAAAGGGAAAGGAGGTGTAACAGGTTAAGTTAAAATTATAAAATTGAACCCAACATCTATACTGACAGTCACTCTGTGTTTTGATTTCTTTATTTGAAAGCAAAATATGCTCCATGGTTTTGTAAAACGTCAAAAACAGTATTTGACAGATTGAAAAGCAGAGTCCAGGCCTTCTGGGTTTATCTTTACTGTTGTAACTGTGATATGCTTTAAAAACGCACTCCAAGGTAGAACTTGGAACAAAAACGTTTTGAATCAGAATGTCCCAAAGTGCTTTCTGAGCTAATTACACAGTGCTGCAGACACTTAGCTGACATGCTGTCAATAAAAATCAGAAAAAATGAGTATATTTAATTTTCAAAAGCACATTCTACCTGGAGCAGCTACTCGGTTGCCCACGTTTCTCCACAGAGCCATGCTGAGTGCCTGTGGCTTCAGCTGGAGTGACCTCTCTGAGCTGAACAGACATCAGAGAAATGGAGTAACTCAATGAGACACCAGGAGAGCAATGGAGTAGAAAGATTTCCACAGGAGGTTACAGTGACCTAATGGTGGTTTAAGGAAGAGCAATCCTGGAAGAAATCTTAGGCTGGTATGAGCTGCTGCAACTTCACTCCTATGACTGTTTTTATCAGTTAGGGATCTACTTCCCAGATCTCTTTAGATATCCAGGCTCCCTGGCTTAGTATCAAGTTCCTCTTCCCAAAATGTGTTAGTATATAATTACATATTATCCATAGCATTATCAGCTGGCTTCTTTCTCTCCTTCAGTTTGTTTCTTTATTACTTTGATAAGAAATTCAAAGATCCACTGAAACACAGCAAGACAGATGATAAATGTAAATAGCAAGGCTCCCAGTACAAAGCCAAGTGAGCTTTACTGTCCTCAAAATACTCTGTTCTCTTTAGCTAACAGCAGATGGTGGGAAAGCACTGGTTTTCTCTCAGCACAACTGCAAAATATTATCAAAAAAAGAAATAATTTTCTTTTTGTTTCAGCTGTTACAATTGATTCAGTAGTTTGAAAAAAGAAACTAGTTACCACTTTGAAATAAAAAACTGGAACGACTTCTAATTTTATACCATCTCTTTCAAGTTCTGCTCTATCTTTTGCATTTTGACCATTGAAGACAAAAGCTCCTCACACAAATAAGACGCTTTCTTCAGTGAAATTCCTGCTCTATTAAAATTGATAAATTTTGCCAGTAATTTCATTAATGTCAGGATTTGACCCAACATCTCTTCCTATGAGTAGGAAGAACTTCCATAAACAAGACAGGCACTGGAGTGTGTTTCCTGTACTAAGGTCAATAGCCCATATTTTGAAAGCACATATTTAAAATAATAAAGTTCATGATTTTCACTTCTTGTTATGATTTATTCTCAGATCTGATCACATAAAAACCTCCAGGCTCTTACTAACAGAGTTTGCTATCACCACATCAATACATGATTCTATGCCAAAATATCCTTTGCTAAGTCTTGACAATGCAGAGAATTTCTACATTACTACTCACAATCCACCTCTTTCTAAAACCTTAATACATTTCCACCACACATTGTTGCTTCAAAGCACTGAAAATTATAATTACCCAATACATTTCAACATGTACTTGCTATGGACTAAGCAAAAGCTTTTAGCTATAATTGTTATCTAGTGAGCTCCATTAACAGCACAAATAGCTTTGAGGTACCTATACCACAACTGCACCTACGGAATATTTCATTAGGAAAGTGCAAAAGGGAAAAGCCACATTTACTGCAGCAAGAACCCAGTAGCTGGAAGTGCACTCAGTATTTGTCAAGTTTAGTGACTTCAAAGTCCATAAAATATGCAGCTTACAAACAGCACTTGACAATTATTTGCTTCCCCTCAGGACCTGGGATCTGTCATCACAGGTTCCTGCAAATGAGGTCCTGTTTTAAGGAACCTAACTGAAAATACATAAAGACTGAAATATATTTATCCACTGAGTGAGAGAGGCTCGATTTGTATTTTAAGTAACTTTAGTACTGAGTATCAGCTGGGCTGATATCAATGGCCTCTTCTCCTAATCCAGCACCTAGAGCAGAAGCCACCAAAGACACCATCACACTCCACAAGTGTTCCAGTAAGGGCAGCAGGAGAAAGATATCATCTTGCTCTCCTCTTCCCCCCTGCTCTAACTATTAAGTATGAGGAGAGAAAAATCAGGCATTTCATCACTTTTATGAAGAATATCTTTTTCACTGTAAGGACAGCACAGTGGTGGAACAGGATACGCAGGAAGGCTGTGCAGTTTCTGTCCCTGAAGGTTTTCAAGACACAACTGGATAAAGCCCCAAGAAATCTCGCCTGGCCTCAGAGGTCTCCCCATTTCAGCTCAAGGACAAGCTAGATGCTTCCTGAGGTGCTTTCTAAACTGTATCATCCTACAATCATGGCTTAAGAATGCAATTTTCTCTTTCATTCAATCCACAAACTTTTGATGATCACTTTCATTTAATTTAATTCCATACCATTTAATTTCATTCTAGTTTTCCATCCCAAGATCATGGAACCATAGAATGGTCTGTATTGGAAGGGACTTTAAAGATCATCTAGTTCCAATCCCTGTGCCATGCGTAAAGACATCTTTCACTAGACCAGGTTGCTCGGAGTCCCCCTATCCAACCTGGCCCTGAACAGTGCTAGGGATGCCGCACCCACAATGTCTTTGGGCAATTTGTGCCAGTGCTAAGCACCCTCAGAGTAAAGAATTTCTTCCTAATATCTAATCTAAACCTACCTTCTGCCAGTTTAAAACCATTCCCCCTTGTTCTGTCACTACATGCCATTGTTAAAAGTCTTTCCCCATCTTTCTTGTAGGTTCCTTGTAGGTACTGGAAGGCTACAATTAGGTCACTCCAAAGCCTTCTCTTCTCCATGCTGAACAATCCAAATTCTCTTAGACTTTTCTCACAGGAGAGGTGCTCCATCCCTGCAACCATCTTGGACTCACTCTAACAGATTGGTGTCTTTTGTGTGCTGAGGACCCCAGAGATGGATGTAGCACTCCAGGTGGGGTCTCAAATGAATGGATCTTGGCTCTTCTCTCCTGCCTCTCTTCCCCCGCTAATGCACTCCTTCGTTAGCTTTCAAGCTATTGCAGGGCCAACCTAGCTAGCCTATTGCTGCATCTACTTCTTCATTCATAGAGCCATTCCCAGTGAATGTCTACCCCTGTGCTCCCTAGACAGTTTGAACCGTGAACTGCTATAAATCCCAGGAATTTAAGACCCATACTCTCACATAATTGACAATACAAAAGCACTAAGCCAGCTATACAGGCTTATAGGTCCTCATGGACCACAACCAACCATCCACAGATTTTCATTTGGAAGCCACAACTCTAGATTACTGCTTGCCTTTTGCAGCACAGGTTTGAAAAGGACAAAGCTCTGTGTACCACAGAGATAAGCAGTGAAAACGGCACTGGAGCTATCTCTTCCTTGCTTTCAAACAAGGACAGAGCACTGAACAAGTTTATAGTCAGTTCATGTAAAGACCTTATTCTGCAGCCTCAAAGACTAGTTAAAAAATCTAAATCTGAAGCAAGCTGATAGCCCGGAGTGAGAAGAGCTTCTGTGTTTCCTCTTATAAGTTATCCTATGAGACCCAACACAAGAGTGTCTCTTCATGTTTATATTCGTGTCGCAACACATAACACTGACTAAAAAAGACATAATAGCGCTGGGTGATGTTTGCAACTAATATAAACAAGCAGATTCATAGTCACAAGAGGATGCCTTTCTGTAAAGCTGACAAACTCTCAAATGACTTTAGCACAGTTTTATTAGAAGACAAATAATAATTAAATAGCTCTTGTTTTCTCAGGAAGGAAACTAGCTTGTATAGTCAAAAGAAACCTATTCAAATTATTAGTTGCATGAGAATCAGATCTTTTTCTGCACTGAGCTTCAGCATGCTCTGGCCTCCTCAAACACTCCTTCCCGGGCATCCAATAGCAGTTTGCTCTTACTAAATGCAGTACTGAAACCTGCCAGGAAAAGGGAGAAAGAAACTGTTCATAAAGTACCAACTGTGTGCTCCCTACAAACTGGCAGAACTGACTCTGCTTGCATTCTTAGATTAAAATCATTAACAGGGAAAAAGTGTACACAGTTGGGTGCTACTAAACTGAATGACATGTCAATAGAGAATTTCTACGAAGAAAAGGGATGAGGCAGGTTTTTGAATCTGACTTTGAATATTAACAATAAAGTCCATGTGGTTAAAAAAAAGCAGCATAAAATGCTAATTAAACTCTGTGTTTAATTCTGTAACACTTCTGTTTTACCATTCATTACATTCCACAGCAGTTCTCCAAAAAGTATTTCTCATAATATTCTTGAATGTCTGCTGGCTAAATGTTAACAACAGAGCCTAACACACATCAAGCCTATTCATTTATTTTTAAAATGAATAAACAGGCAATCCTCTGTTGACTACCACATTCCTGTATCACTGGAAAGCTGCCAGCTTCAGTACGTATATAACATTAGTATTTGTTTTTTTGCTGAGTGGCAGTCCTCTGCGGTAATTATCATCTTGCACCTAAGGTAAATATTATTCTCTCGCTGTAAGTAGAAATAAACGATTGACTCTTCCTGTATTTTTACTGTTCGCCATCCAGTCCGTCCTGTCGGTACGCTACGTGCCCATTAAACGTAATTCCTTGAGCCCTCGTTACTGGGGCCATCTCTTTTGTCTGTAACCAGTGAATTACGAGGATTAGTCCCTCCTCAGCTCACCGGCGCAGAAACTCTGCGGGCCGTAACCGAGCAACTCTCCTCCAAAAAACTACCCGGGAGTAACAGCTCCAAAGCCGGCGTCCGGGAGCGCCGCGGGACCCCGGGCAGCGCTGCGGGACGTGCGGCCGTACCCGGGGGACCCGCGGCAGCGACCCCCACGCGTGAGGCTTCACCCCAAAACACGTGCGTGGGATGCAAAGGCTGCAGCGACACTGCCTTCGGGCCAAACAACACTGAATCCGGCAACACGCCGGAGCAACCCGGGACAATGCGCCCATTGATCGGGCCGAAACGGAGCTCCTGGGTGTGTCCCCGCCGGTGCGCAGCCCCTGCCCGGACCCCGCTCCTTGGAGGTCCTCGGCGCGGCCGATCCGCCCCTTCTACCATGACAGCCCTGAGAGTTCTACTCCAGAACAGCGACGAATGCGGTCACCGACTTCGATTTTTTTGTACGTGTCAAGTTAGTTTTTCTGGGACGTATGCGCCCGCACGGCGAGGGCACTCTCTTCTAACTCGGGCAAACTCGGGAGCAGGTGCCGAGGAGACCCAGCGGGCGCTCCGCAGTAACCCCAGGGCGCCGCGGCCGCCCCTATCCCAGCTCCCGTCCCGGCCCGTCCCGTCCGCACTCACCAGGATGCCCATCACGTCCGCCCACAGCTGGGCGAACACCTCCGACGTGCCGCTCTCCGCCGGGCCGGCGGGGCCGTCCGCCCGCTCCCCCTNGCCCCGGCACCCGTGGCCGCCGCCCCTCAAACTTTCGACCCAGCGACAGGGCGGCCAGCGGTGCCACTGCGGCGCAAAGCCCCTCCTCCACCACCCCCCACCACCCCCAGGCTTGCCCGGCGCATGTGGCCGCCCCGAGGCGGCAACAAAGGGCCTCAGCGCCACCCCGGCGGGGTTCCGGCGGCTTCACCCACCCCAAAATCTGAGAGCCGGTGGCGGGACACGTGTGATCCCCGGCGTAGCGTTCATTGCTACTACCCGGACTCCCTCTGTGCTGTCGCTTCACCTGACGGCCGGGAGCTTCGGCGGCAGAATCAACAGCGTTTTCTTAACATCAGGGAAAGAGTCGTCGGGAAGCGGTGTCAGCCCCGCGCGTTACATGGTGGCAAGGGAAGGGGCGCCCGGTTAGTTCAGGTTTTTAGTTTCGGTACCAGAATTGCATCATTCTCCTGAGGAGAGGTCATCTGTTACTGATCGCCCTTGGCGGAGGACTGTGGGAGCGCTGGCTGCCCTCTGTGCCTCAAGCGCCCTAGTACTACCCCCTCCACCCCGCAATATAGAAAAATTAAATAATTGCTTATTACAGATAGCAGCAGGGATGCTCCTTCATCCTTTTTTTCGGGGAACCTGCTAATTGCCCATACATACGCACACACGCACTTGCTGGGGAAGGCACATTAAATAACCGTGGCCAAATCCTAATGCCCATGGATGGAAGGAGCGGCAGAGATCAGCAGAAGAATGACCTAAAGGCCTGTCTACCACCTCACACCCCACTCCCAGCTTTTGCTGTGACCAGCAGCCAGAAAATCGTTCACTGTTAGTGCTCATTCCTAAGCTTTGAAATGATTAGATTCTTGAAAGGCTAGTTTCAATCTGCCATTTATTGGAAGTAGCTGTCTGCATGGGGTTGGGAGGGAAAGTGAGGGAAAGTATTTAATGGACATATAGCTTCCATGCACTGGCCAAGCATTTTGAGAGCTCACATTGTTGAGTAGTTAGTAGATTCTCCAACTTCCATTCAGCCCTGCTTGCTGCCAGGGTGCATGTTACATGCCCTGCACCACCTAAACACATCTCAGAACCTGGCCTAGAATGTGTGTTCCCCTTCAGGCTCCCTGTTTAGCCCCAGGGTGTCTCCTGGCCCTCAGCTCCCCTCAGCTTGCTCACCAGGCCTACAGCTGACAAGGCTCACACTGGTTGCACAGCACCTGGGAGGGCTGGAGCAACATATGATACCATTTGCTAACAGGGCTAAAAATAGTATCTGGAGAAGGCATAAAAGAAATGTGAGGTGGCTGCACTCTTCACCTTCTCTCCATGTTCTCAGTAATGCTCTTTTTCTTACTAAAAGCTAAGATTGCATATTTTTTGTAGGCTAGCATTGGAGAGAAAAGCGGGTCAAAACACTTCCTTTCTCATCAACTGTTACACAAAGAAAGGTTCAAGACTTTTTTAAGCACTGTGTTACTGCAGCTTTTGCTGGAGTGGTAAACAGTGCACACAGAACAGAGAAAAGGAGGTGGGGAGCACAGGCAGAAAAAACTAAAAGAAAACTATGCTGAGAGAATGTGGTAAAGAAACCACCGATGACGATTTTATTGGCCCTCCTCTAGGATGCACATATAGGATACACATTATGTAATGCATCTTAGTATTGACTAGTAATGAAAAATAATGAAAGGCCCAAACTAGGTATAAAATCTCTTCTAATTGACCTTTGAATTGTATGCGACTATAAGCCTATGAAGTATGAGGATAAAGGTGTGTCAGTGAAGCTTCTCGGTACTGGAAGATGGCTTGCATAACCCAAAACTGGTTTAATTAGTCAGGGGTAATTTACTTAGTGACCCTCTGAAATTCATGTTGAACCACTTACAATAGTAATGTCAACCTACTTTAAAAAACTAAACAAGGCCCAACACTTGGTCTCAGGATTTAAGTATTTTGGGCTCCTCATGCACACTCTACTTGATCTTTTTTATACACAGAGACATAACTAAAAAAAAACCCAAAGAAACCAACAACTTTACAGCACAAAGTCTAAAACCCCCTCACCGTTTTTTGTCGAGTCGCAATAGATTAAGATCAAATAGGTGCAAGGGGCAGCACTCCCACTTGTCTTGCCCCTCCCTGACAACATGGGTCATTGCTCCCGTGCAATGATGACTATACCACTTGCAGCAGATCCCGAATATCCACACTTTTCATCCCTGCAGTACAGGTAACAGAAACTAGATTATAAATTGTGGTGGTCCAAGAGCTGCTTCCTGAGCCATGATGTCATCCCATTTGTGGAGGCAATAGCTTTCATCAGAGGAGCATAATGCATGGCTGTGGCAGTCTTCCCCTCAGCCAGTTGACTTTATTTGAGACACAGAGCCTTTGATTTTAAGAAAGGGAGATAAGGAAAAAACGATCTTTCAAAATCACTTGACCGCCATGCGTTCATGGCAATTTACAATAGCTACCATCTTGTCTGGTCTTGCAATTAAAGTATTTATTCATTTTCAGACATTCACAAGATGCTATTTTCAGAAGACCTTCAATGAATATTACATACTAAAATATCCCCTGCTCTTACCTGAAATAGAAGCAACTCCCTACACACAGAGTTATATCACATATATCACCCTATATCACAGGGTTCCTCTGTTTTAATGATGCTCATGTCCTGCAGAACTATAGCCCAGGGGTATTTTACAAAAAACAGCTGCAACAAGAGTATGGGAGTTTTAGAACAAGCAGGAACTCAAATCTTACAAGGCCCAGCTGTGAGTGCAGTATTTGGTTTGTGTTACATCTGCTCCTACAAAATTACAAATTATTTAAAATTTGGCATATTAGAATACTTTTTTTTTTTTTTTGCAGTTTTATCTGTCGTTGTCTAAATGATAAGCATCCATGAAAGACTGCTTTCTAGAAGCATGATGTGCTGGACCTTGTACAGCTACTGAAGAAATAAATCTGGACAATTTTCTGAGATTTTTTTGACATACCACAGGAGCTTTGACCAGGTATGTAACATTTGGGAATCTTGGAAAATGGTCACTGTACACCTTCAGGGCAGCACTAGGCAGGAGGGCAACAATCCTGATATGACTCCTCTATGTGTCGCACTCGCAGTGTGGCTGTGAAGCTCTCCACAGTTGTTGCCCTGAAAATCTCCAGATGGGAGACAATTGACACATACGCAGCAGTTTTGCTGAGTTATGGCAGATGCACTGCTCACTTAAGCATATCTTCCTGTCGCACCATCAGAAACATGTAGGTGTACAGTTAATAAGAGTTGTCCACATCTACAAACCAGACAGGATTAACCAACTTGGAGACCACATATCTGTATCCAAGAGAGATGGGCTTTTTTCTAGAGGAATATTCAGAATCCTAGCTCCAGGTTAAAGGTGGCCATAGAGAAGCTTGTCTTTCTCCTTTCTCTTCTGATGGTTTAGGCAGCATAAACCCTTTCTCTGTGAAAAGCACAAACCTCAAACATAAACTCTGAGTCATTAAGGTAAAAGATGACAATCTGAAAGTAGTGTGTGCCACCATACCACAATGTCATACAAAACTGACACAAGGGTTTCAATAAAGCATTTAAAAGTGAAAAATTCAAATATGCATCAAAATAAACTGGAAAAGCCATCATGCACTGTCATAACCAAATTATCACAATTGCTGTCTCCCAAATCAAAGGCATTTAATCCAGGAAATCTACACCATAAACAATCTCAAGCACTTTGATATCCATTTTAAACTATACGCAAGAGGGAGAGACCAGGTTGCCTTGGAAAGGGGATCATGCTCCACAGAGTAAATGGACACCAAATTTCATGGGTTCCTGATAGAAGACCTGAGGTAAATGGCTTCCTGCTCAGAGATCTAGCAATTAACTCTGCATGCATGAACAAAACATATGAGGTTTCTCAACATCAGTAACAACACCCTACCCAGTATATCAAGTCTAAATTGCAACATCAAAGCTTCAGAGAAATAAATAAGCAAGCCATTGTATGCACAGAGGCTGCAGGGAAAGGGAGAAATAAAAATTCCAGCTAGCCCCTACAGGTGACCTGCTAAAAGCACTAGAACGCTTAACACAAGCACATTACAATGCAACACACTATTAGCAGTGATTGCATCTCCTTTCAGCTCTCTCCCTCTTCCGCCTTGGTGGAGATCACCAAATTGAAACATGCAAAATTTCACATCAGAGCCTTTGACTGGAAATGCAACCCATAGTGGTTGCAGGCTCCATCCCATCAACTTACCAGTATCCATAGTGGAACAATTTCATCTCATTGTCCTGGCTACATTTTTTTCAAAGTCCTTTTAAAACACAATTTCTTTTACTTCTCACCTGAACTTCATTTTTAAAGTATTTTCCTTAGGAATTATTTAAGTAATATTATTATTTCTAGTAGTATGGTCCTTTGGAGTGAAGTTACGTATATCACCGGCATCAGCCAAAGCAGCCACCAGCTGCTCTCCAAAAGAAAGCACACATGCCAGCAGTCACTCCATAAAGTCTCTACTGTAGGGCAGGATGGGGACCCACACACCCAACCCATCAGCTGATCTGACAAACAGGCTGTTGTTCTGTCTCAGACATTCCTAATATGTACAGGCATAAACTATAATAGAGTGCAAGATCCATCATGTGCATTTGCACATCAGACTTCTATATATTCCAAAAGGATCATGTTTCATCCTCCTCTGCCAGTTAGACAACTACAGAAAATATTTCTGACTTTAAAAGTGATACAGACAGTACTTAACCTTTATAGCTTTAAAACAGACATTTTATTTAGAGTTTTTAGACCATATACTCCATCCTGTGCAGTCAGAAATTGTTATTTATTCTTTTAGAGGCCTAGTGGTCAGCTCCCAGTCTTACAAGTATCACATCACAGGGATAGCAGCTCACTAATATGCCTAACACAAACCAGATGGAGTTAAGTCTGTTTAATTCTATCAGTAGAAAGCAGTTAGGAACAACGAATTGCTTTATTCTGGTAAAAGTCTGAACTCTCCATATTACACCCTATGCATCATTCCACTAGACATCAGTACCCTACTACATTAAAAAATTAGGAGGAGGAAGAAACATGTGCCCAGAAAAATCATCCCTGTAGTCTTAGACACAGAAGTAATGCTAAGCTTGGCAAGCATAATTTAAAATACAATGACTGTGATTTTTGTATGACAAATCATATAAGCAAAACAAATCTAAACAGAGCAAGTATCACAGCCCTTTTATAAGGATGGCTTTTGACTTCATAAGAGAAAGGAAAGGTAAATATCCTCCCTTTTCTGCTCACAGGCTCCACAAAGGCCTCTCATATCCTCCCAGTTCCCCTCTCTGCCATGAAGCGCATCAACACATTTCTTAACTGGGAGGCAATAGCACTAGCTAACCCAGTGGAGGGGCTCTGGGAGCATGACTGGTGAGGAGCACATCCCCAAGGGAATCACAACCATGATCCTGCTTAGGTGCTGCTTAGCATGCCACTCCAAAACTGCCTACAGATCAGGATTCCAACTGCCTCAGGCTCTATCTGGAGAATTTCTAAAATTTACTAAGACTCTTGCTTCTTAATGTTACTTACTCCTGCCTTCTCCACCCAAACTCAGCATCCCCTCCAGCTGCATGGCAAAGCCAGCTTTGATGCTTTGTTACTTCCTATTAACATTGTAATAGCATTTATTTTCTACCAGCTTTCCGCAGCAGTTTTTACAAAATGTTTCCTAAACCTTAATTAATATTTCAGAAAGGACTTCAGCATCTTTTGGGATATCTAGGACTAGTCGCTGCACTGTCATTCACAGGAGCATGCTCAACTGATTATGTTTGGGGTTTTTTTTGTAAGCGCCTGCTACAAGGGTTGCATACAAATCTTTTTTATGAGAGACTAGAAATCCCATAGAGACTACTTAGCTCAGTGTCCTTTGACTGCTCTCATCCCAAACAATTTTAGAACTATAGAAGTAAAAAAAGGCAAAAACCAAGCCTTAGAACTGGGAATAGGACTTCAGCCTTTCCTTTTTCTAAATGCGGTACCCTTTGATTCCTTTGTCGAAACTCTTAGTAAATTACTAATAAAAAAGCAGTCTGATGATCTCATCCTAGAGCACATCATAAAAGCAGCATAACAACTTGGTAGTGTGTGATAGCTGTGTATTTCAGAAATGCTCAATGCTGACTTAAGTATCACACCGAGTTGGCTGTAGTAAGGTGGGAAGAGCACGATGAGAGATGGCTTGTCTCGTAGAGTAACACTTATATTACTACTCACTTTGTGACCAGCACACATTTTTAAAATAAGAATAAATTCCCCTCAGAGATGATGCTTATTGCATCTCCCTTTGAAAGAGAAAATAGCTTTTTTAAAAAATAATACTTCCTGGACAAATAAACACAAGAACTTTCACTAACTTCAATTTCATTATTTTTATCTCTGCAAAAGCAATCAAATACAAAATGCAAATGTAGATCTTGGAAAAAAAGTTATGTGCCTGCTATCAATATAAAGAAAAAAATTTACAGATTTGCCCTTGGCAAAATATTATAATAAAGTATATGTGACACACACATGCCAATGGGTAGAGACCCGGAAGAAAACAAAAGAGGAAAAGCTTAGAAGTTACTACATGCCCCCTCCCCACCACCTGTCCGAACAATCAGCAAACAGACCCTACCAAAGCCTTATTTTCAGTCCCATGAGGATTCAGAACTGAGCTCAGACATTGCACTTTTTAAGCCTAAGTCACATAGATACAGTGGTAGTGAAGGAGTAGATGGGGCTAATTAATGCAGAGGCTGACCAAAGAAACCTATCTGAAGATCGCAGCCAGCCACAGGTGACCAGGTGTGATAGTTTGATGTTTGCTTGCAGATCATGTCAGCCTAGGGTCAATTCTTCCTGCTGCAGTCATTTGAGAACAACATACTGGCTTCAACCTCTTCTTTCAGATCAGTTTCTGCTGGGGTAACTCCTGCTGCATCACCAGAGCTTCTCTTGCTTCCATACCTAGAAAGAGCTGTCATCAGCTTTCTTCCCTCACTTTGGAAATAGCTGCCCTATTTTAACTTTTAAGTGCTTTCTACTTGTTTTCCAGAGTACCACATCAGACTGAAACATGGGTATTCTCCTCATCTCAGAGCTGCACCCTGGGTTAGCTGGCCTGTGTGCCACACAGCAAGTCCAGATATGTATATTAAGAGATAATTTATGGGAAAATAAATGACAATAGACTAGCAAGCAGGCAAGAAGTTGTGTTGCACATGGTTGCAGTTTCTGTTGTAATGATAAATGTTCAAAACTCACAGATGTCAGATACCTTAAAATTACACTTGTATTTAAATATAATGAAATTTGAGAAGTAAAACTTTTGGAGTGCTTCAGCTTCAATTGCATATGTCATAAGAGTGCACTTAGGTCATATCTTCATCCTTTTATTGGAAAATAAATCCCAGAATTTACATTTCCATTATTATAAAAAAAAAGCAGCAAATTGAAATTTTTACATGACTAGCTGCAGGTGGTAGGATGTTAAATAAATCATCAAGCCAGTGATGAAATCAGGAGCATTTACAGGACTGTGACAATGCAGTCAAGATTGTAGGTATTCATTTCATCTATGGCTATAAACACAGGCATGAGCTGGGTTCACAGAGCTTGTGCTCTTCTAGAGAAGCCTTACTCTTCACAGGTTTGCAAGCTGTACAATCAATCCTTCCAGACTCTCAAATCAGAGTTTCAAATTGCCATGGAAAAATATATTAAAACCTGCTCTACACTAACAAGAGTTAAGAAGTGGAGAATCATAGCCAATCTGTACATTTTATTTTTCCTATATTGTTAATGACATGTTTCACTTCATAAAACTTCATTAAGTAACAGAGAAAAGAGAGAAACATCTCTACGCAGCCAGGCATACACTGTGCCTTTTACATCCATAAATTCATTCAAGGGGCACAAGATGCTTATTACTTCTGTAACACAGCGAGGAGGGGGAGTAATTCCAACGAGCAGCTGCTTCCAGCTAGGGCAGCTCAGCTG